>CM040242.1:170388145-170665645 GCA_022545495.1 Chrysanthemum lavandulifolium | reverse complement strand
TTTTTTTTTTTTTTTTTTTTTGGGAAAAAATTTTTTTAAAAAAATTTCCCAAAGGGAACTTTTTTAAAAATTTAAAAAAAATTTTTCCTTAAAAGGGGGGGAAAAAAAATTTAAAAATTTTTGGGTTTTCCCCAAAAGGGGGGGGGTTTTTTAAAAAGGGAAAAAAGGGAAAAAAATTTTTGGAAAAAAAAATTTTTTTTTTTTTTCCAATTTTTTTTTAATTTTTTAAAAAATTTTTAAAAAAAAAAAAAAAAAATTTTTTTTTTTTAAAAATTTTTTAAAAAGGTTTTTTTTTTTAAAAAACCAATTTTAAAACCTTTATTTTTTTTAAAAAAATTTTTTTTTTTGGAATTTTTTTTTTTTAAAAATTTTTTTTTAAAAATTTAAATTTTTCCCTTTTAAAAATTTTTAAAAATTTAAAACCCCAAAATTTGGGGGGGTTTTTTTGGGGTTTTTTTAAAAATTTTTTTAAAAAAAATTTTTTTGGTTTTGGGAAATTGGAAAATTTTTTTTTTAAAAAAATTTAAAAATTTTTTTTTTGGGGCCCCAAATTTTGGGGGAAATTTTAAATTTAAAAAAATTTTTTTAAAAAAAAAAAAAGAAAAAGGAATTTTTTGGTTTGGTTTTTTGGGGGAAAATTTTTTTCCCCTTTTTTTAAATTTTTTTTTTTTGGGGGGGCCCTTTAAAATTTCCCTTGGGTTTTTTTTTTCCCAATTTGGGGTTTTTGGTTTTTTTAAAATTTTGTTTTTTTTTTTTTTTTAGTTTAAAGGGGTTTTTTTTCCCCAAAATTTTTTTTTTTTTTAATTAAAAATTTTTTTAAAAATTTTTAAAAAAATTTTTTTAAAATTTTAAAAATTTTTTAAAATTTAAAAATTTTTAAAAAAGGGGAAATTTTTTTTGAAAAAATTTTTTTAAAAGGGATTTTTTTTTTTTTTTTACCCTTTTTGGAAAAAAATTTTTTTTTTTTTTAAAAAAATTTTTTTTGGGGTAATTTTTTTTTTTAACTTTCTTGGTTTTTTTCCAAAAAACCCCCTTTTTGGTTTTTTTTTAAAATTTGGGTTTTGAAAAAAATTTTTTTTTTTAAAGGGGGGTTTTTTTTTTCCTATTTTTTTTTAAAAAAAGGAAAAAAAAAAAATTTTAAAAAAATTGAAAAAAAACAATTTTGGGTTTTTTTTTTTTTTTTTTTTTGGGTTAAAAAGGAAAAAAGGGGGGAAAAAGGGTTTTCCAAAATTGGTTTTGAAAAAATTTTTTTTAATTAAAAATTTTTTTAAAAATTTTTTTTGGGTTTTTTTCCCCTTAAAAGCGGGGGTTTTAAAAAATTTTAAAAAAAAAACCCCGGGGAAATTGGGCCCCAAAAAAAGGGAAAAAAAAATTTTTTGGGGGTTTTTAAAAATTTTTTTAAAAAAATTTGAATTTTTGGGTTTTCCCCCCTTTTTCCAAAAAAGGGGGAAAAGGGGGGGTTTTTTTTGGGAAACCCGGGGGGGCCCCCCCAAAAAAAAAAACCCCCCCAATTTTTTTTGGGGGGAAAAAATTTTTTGGGCCTTTTTTTCCAAAATTTGGGGGAAAAAACTTTTTAAAAAAGGGGGGGAAAAATAAAAAATTTTTGGGAAAATTTTTTTTTTTAAAGGGGGGGTTTTTCCTTGGGAACCCAAAAAATTTGGGGTTTTAAAAAAAAAAAGGGTTTTTTTAAACCCCCTTTTTTTTTTAAAATTTTTTTTTTTTTGGGATTTTTTTTTTTGGAATTTTTAGGGGGTTTTTTTTTAAATTTTTTGGGGAAAAATTTTTAAAAATTAAAAATTTTTTAAATTTTTGGGGGGGCCTTTTAAAAGGGGGAATTTTAATTTTTTTCCCCCCAAAAATTTTTTAAAACCCTTTTTTTAAAAATTTAAAATTTCCCTTTTTGGTTTTTAAAAACCAAACCCCCAAAAAAAAAGGGGGAAAAATTTTTTTTTTAAAAAAAAAATTTTTTTTGGAAAAAAAATTTTTTTTTAAAAAAAAGGTTTTTTTAAAAAAAAATTAAAAAAAAAAACCCCCTTTTTTCCCTTTTGAACCCCTTTTTCCCCCCAAAAAAACCCAAAAAAAAAAAAAAATTTTGGGTTTTTGGGAAGTGGGAAACCCCCCAATTTTTTTTTTTTTGGGGGAAAAAATTTGAATTTTCCCCTTTCCCTTTAAAATTTTTTAAAAAACCCCCCCCAAAAAAAAAAAGGATTTTTTTTAAAAAAAGGGGTTTTATTTTTAAAAGGTTTTTTTAAAAAAAAAAAAAAAAAAAAAATAATTTCCTTTTTAAAAAAAACCCCTTGGAAATTTTTGAAAAAAACCCCGGGGGGTTTTAAAATTGGGAAAAGGTTAATTTTTTTTTTAAAAAATTTTTTGGGGGTTTTAAAGGGGTTTTTAAAAAAAAAAAAAAATTTTTTGTTTAATCCCCCAAGGAAAAAAAAAAAGGGGAAAAAAAATTTTTTTTTTTAAAAAAAAAAATTTTTTCCCCCCAATAAATTTTTTTTTTTTTTCCCAAAAGGGGAAAAAACTTAAAAAAAAAAAAAAGGGGGGGAAAAAAAAAGGGGGGTTTTTTTTTTTGGGGTTTTCTTAAAAAAAACCCCCCTAAAGGGGGTTTTTTAAAAGGTTTAAAAAAAAAATTTTTTTTTTTTAAAAAAATTGGTTTTGGGGAAAAAATTTTAAAATTGGTTTTTAAATTTTTTAAATTTTCCCCCGGGATTTAAAATTTTTAAAATAAAAAGGGGTTTTAAAAATTTTGGGAAAATTTTTTTTTTAAAAAAAAAAAAAAATTTTTAAAAACCGGGGTTTTTTCAAAAACCCATTTAATTTTAAAAAAAAAAAAACCAAGGGGTTTTTAAAAAAAAAAGGGGGGGGAAATTTTAAAACCCCCCAAAAAAAAAAAAGGAAAGGGGAAAATTGGGGTTTTTTTGGGGGGGGGTTTTTTCAAAAACCCAAAATTTCCATAGGCTTGTCCGCATAACGTCTCTAATGCACTCCCCATTCCTAACTATTAAAAAAGAAAAAAGTTAGACAAATTATCCAAAGGTGATTATTTGACTCCTAAAATAATAAGCTAATCGAAAGCAGTCCGAACATTAGTCCCAGTAATCAGATGATTAGTTTCAAAACGCAACTCTAAAAGCCTCTTAAAAATGCTTAAGTTATGCTGTCATCAAGAAGTTATAATGCTTATTTATAAATTGGATATATCATATTTAACTTATATTAAACAAGTAATGCAAAGGCCAGTTCCAGTGCAAATTATCTTGCGCTAATAAAGTCAAAATCAACGTCAACTATAAACGATATCAAATGATGACTAACCAACACACTGCAGCCAGTGAATGAAGCAAAAGAAGTAGCCATTGAAGCACTGGATAGAGCAAGTTCACCAAGATGTCCGACAAACATGATCGATATCACTTCCAAACAATACTGCAATAAGCTTACTGCTATTAATGGACCTGCTAATCCTATTTGTTTCTTCACTTCATCGATTACTTGAGTTCTTAAACCACCACTTTCTTCTTGTTCATATAAGTTTTCATCATATTGCCGTTGAATTAATGGATCTTGAACTTGTTTTGCTTCTTTCATTATATACTTGTTTGATTATGTGTTCTTTTAAGTTTGATGGGCATTTTCTACACCAACGACATGTTATTGTATTTGTCTTACCATGTATCATTGATTTAATACTTTTGATTACTTATATGAAAATGATAGGTTATATACTCGTATAACTTAAAAATCTGGTATGTGGTTCCCAACTTCCCACTATCTTGTATTGTTTCTCTACTATTCTGTGTTCTGTTATTGTAATGTTAATTAGTACTATATATATTTTGTAAAATAACAGTGTACTTATGCATCAGTTATTAAAATTAGAGTGATCATACATGCCTTTAATAAATAGGTTAGAGGACTCTAACGCATAAACGTATTATATAGTAAAGACAAGAATGTGAATACATTTATCGCTAGGCCTCCTTTGCCTCTTAAGCAGGTCCATTTATCATTTTCCTTAAAATTATTCAAGATACACTATAAATCATAAACGTTTGTCCTTTTTATTATTGTCACGTCGTTTTAAATTATTATATTTACAAAACACATACATGTGTTTATCATTCTATGCACATAAATTCCTATCAAAGTGTAAGAGCGTTAAGTGTGGGTTTCGTCGTCCTTCGCCAAAGTGACACGGCACACTCGCCGTCCCTCGTCACGACACCGGCCCGCTTCATCATTGTTCGCCAAACATTACCTCGTCGTCTACACGACGAAGCTAAATATTGCACGGAGGAAAATGAGTTGCAGGCGAACGGTTAAAAGTAGTTTTTTTTTTTTTTTTTTTTTTTTCAATAAACATAATAATAGAACTTGTAATGTTTTATAAATTTGGTATTGTAATGTTAATTTGTATTTAAATGAATGGAAACTTATTTTTGAGTACGAAGAACCAAAGTAGAAGACGAACTTTCATTTATTACAGAAACAAAGCAGAGTACTACATTGAAAAGAAAATAAAAATGTGATACAGAAAATAAAACACATAGATTAAAACACGTAAGTTATTCCAAGTTTCAGAGTTATCTTAGCAATAACCATCGTCGTAAGGAGACCAGTCCGCAAACTTGCTCTCTTCCCACTCTCGTTCCAAAATGTCAAACAAATTGTCCTTACGCTCTTGTTCTTCCATTGCTTTCTGCTCCCTACGAGTTGCTTCCTCCCGTGCTTCATCTTCTTCCATTTCTGTCAATGCTTCTTTATCCTGAAGAAGTAGTCGTTGTTGTTCCTCAGTAAGCTGAAATGGATGTGTTCTTGTTTCTCAACCGATTCCTCTTTTGTTTGGAATAACGGAAAGAGAATAGAATCTCAGAGAATATAAATCAGTAGAGAATTTTGTTCAATTCTAGTGTTTGGTAACAACAGAGACTTGACCCAAGAAATGAAAAAAAAATTTATTTAAATTATTTAAAAATATATATATATATTTTTTTAATTTATTTTTAAAAAATTTATGTACTTTCTTTAAAAAAAAATATATTTTTAAAATGTATTTATTTAAAAAAACTTGTTTTTTTAAATATTTTTAAAATGTATTTATTTAAAAAACTTATTTTAAAAATATTTTTTTTAAATTATTTTTAACTTTTTAAATTATTTTAAAAATGTATTAAAAAAAAAAAAAAAAAAAAAAAAAAAAAAACTTGTTTTTAAAAAAAATTTTTGAAAATATATTTATTTTAAAAACTTATTTTTTAAAAAATATTTTTTAAAAATATTTTTAATAATGTATTTAAAACAAAACACATTATTTAACAAAATTATAGTTAAAAAAACAAAACATTTTTGCAAAAAAAAAATAATAATAATAATTTATTTCTCCAATTTTTTCCATTTCCCTTACAAGAGGGGTGGAAAACAAAGTTAACAAAATATAAATAGGTGAACTCCTTGAGAATTCGAAATTCTCCGCCCAGTTAATTTCTCAACCTACCAAACAAGAGAAATTAGTTCATTTCCTTTTCTCTGGCTTTATTTGTCTGTACCAAACACACCGTTAGTGTTTTCTTGAGAGAGTTTGATAAGAAGTTGTGTGTGTGAGATGTGTTTATTGGTTGAAAATGTAGTGAGTATATACAAGGAAAAAAAGATATGGTTTATTTAATTTTGAATTTAAATTTGAGTTTTGAATTCGTGATATAAATGTAGTGTTTGAATTTGAATTTCAAAATTTGAAATTGAAATTGAATTTTGAATTCGTACTGTAACTTTAAACACTATAAATAACATACCATAACACACTATTTTCACACTTTAAAAAAAAAAAAAAAAAAAAAACACTATTTTTCACACTTCTAAAAAAAAAAAAAAAAAGCTTTGGTAAAAAAAATTGTCTCAAAGTCCAAACATGAAGGAACCAGACGCGTGCGAATACTCGTTGGTCAAAGGAAGAAGAAAAATTGCTAGCGGAAATTTGAGTCGAAGTTTCCCAAGACAAAGACATTGGAAATGACTGTTCCGATGAGTTCTTTTGGAACCAGATTGTGGACATGTTCAACAGTCAGTCTGACCATGATAATCGTACCAAAAATATGGTTATGGGTAAATGGACAAGGCTTAATGGTGATTGTCAAAAATTCAATGCTAGACCATTTTTGAACAACGATTTGGTGGGAGAAGATTTAAGTATGTTCATAGGTGGGAGCTTTTGAGCCAGTGCCCCGAACGGGAGGTTTTGAACAACAATTTCCAGCACGATGAATCAAATGCTTAACGGGGGAGAAGCTTTCGCATCATTTTTTTCCGTATCGTTTTTTTTCTTCGTATCTTTATTTTAAGTTTACTGTATTTTTAATATTAATGAATGAATTATATATTATTTGAAAAATTGAATAAAAAAATAAAATAAGAAGCGATGGAACTCAAATAAGTAAGTTGTTAGTTGTGATAAGAGGGGGTTGTAGAAGAAGGTTTGTTATGGTAATGTGTCACCCCGTAGTACCCAAATGAGGAGAATTTCCTCTTCACCACACCTAAGGTTCTAAGAAATTTAGAGTACATTTCGATGTGATGGTACACACTTGAATGGTATGCTCAACGTACATACACCGTCCATTAATTCATTAGTAAAACAAGTAAACGGATGAGATTTCTCTTTGTTTAGGTTACCGCATAATCAAGTTGTTGACTAATATCTAGGAAACCTAACCAGGGGTATCTACTGAGTATTTCCAAACCTTATTATGTTGGAATTATATACTATGACAATCATATATAAAAATACATAAATATCAAAGCAAGTGCGGAAGCGTAAATGAACGAATAATGAATAATTAACTAACAGAAACATAAAGTATGCGTACTTTTTTTATTCTAGCCGAACAAGAATCAATTCCACAAAACTAGCAATTGAGATGAACCCTAATTAGGGTTTATAAGGATTATGTGAATTACCCCTTACCTTTTTGTAATTCAATCCAAGATACAATCAATAGTGTGATTGTACCACGTTCTTGTACACACATACTATTAACGAATTAAAGTAAATGCTAGTTTAATTAACACAAAACAACTTGTTTATAGAAAACAAAAGTAATCGACCCAAACACTTGTTTGGTCGATTAGTTATGACTAAAGAACAAGAAAAAAAAACACTTTAGGTTTAGGTTATGTGTACAAGATTACCCAACAATAAACCTAAAGCCTTGTATTTATAAGATGGAAAACTTGTAGGACAAGTTGGAGTGGGAATGGGTTACCCCAAAGCCCATCCGATCGGTTACTAACCCACAAGGGGTTTCCGGATCCTTCTTGACATCTAATTTCCACTCTAGTCCTTTTCCTTTAACATATAACGATCGTTAGTCCATTACATTTAATTACTTAACGTTCGTTAGTCGTTTGTGTAATTAATAACTAAATATAACATTTTATATTTAATTATTAAACTTTAATTCTCATACGTAAAGTGTGCAATCACGTGGTCTCGAGTTCGATCCCAACACACATCTATTAATATTTTGTCCATTAAACCAACAGCTCCCACTTGGACATATCTTAATAGTGTGATCACATCGGTTAGCGTCTAGCACAACTCGAGTAAGGTCTCCTGAAAAAACCTTAAATGATTCATCATTATTATTATCCTTTTGTTTCTAATACCATGTTAAATAAAGATATGGATTTAAGTCATTTTGTATTCAACTATTCTGTTTCTCGTTATTAGTGATTGAGCAAGATTACCAAATCTTCTGAACATATTCAGGGGCGATCTTGGGCATGGCCATGCAAACATCTTGTCAACCCTACGAGGTGCCCAGTAGTATCAAACTCCAAATATATATGAAGGAACAAATTCTATCTTGACTACAAGAATAACCCATGAACTTTGCAACACTTCAGAAAACAACCCTTATGACTACCGGTTACTGTTAGGACCGATTACTATAAATATTTATGTGGTTTGGAGGTCGGGGTTGGTGGAAGAAGATGAAGATCTTCATCCTTTTAGAGAGAAACTAGAGAGAGGAGGAAAACAATGACTTTTTATTCAAGAAACACACACAACACCTATAGCCAAATGCTTCACCTCACCCCTCATGGAGAGTCATGAGGGGTATTTATAAGCTCTAACTTTGCCACTTACACGATACTAGTCCCTAAGGGCAAAGTATACAACGCATCTAGTCCAATTCACGTAAATGACGTTATCTTTAGAAAAAGCGAGGCTAACAATCTCCCTCCAAGATAGCGTCACACGTGAATGGTTACAATGAGACCTATAAATACAAAACAAAGTAAATTACAATAGTAATGAACTATGTTGACTTTCTTGAAGTGCGAGTCTCGTAGTCTAGATATCGAGGCAAACTTGAAGTTCTCCTTCCGATGACCTCGCAAATGATCTTCTTGTAGCTCGAACTTCATGAGAATGGTCTAGTTAGGTTATTACTCCCTCCCAACTAGTGAGCCTTTTTCTTTCTTTGCTCCTCCACGAACCGACAACACTCTTCCAACACGTCTTTGATCTTGAGACACGGCGGAGAAAGTAAACTCTTGAAGCACAATGGTTGTCGTCGGGAACATCGACATAACTCACTTAGTATTGCATCCAAGTTGGTAAAACCCGATGTACACGCCTTACTTCTCCTTCTCGGACTTAGGCAAAATCCCTTCAGAACCCGATCACGGAAGATGAAATACCAACTTCTCCTCACGATGGTTGCGAGCTATCGAATCATCATAATGTTGCGTACATAGTATTACCTTCTTGATGCAATATTAACATCATAGCTTGATCAAAATTCGTGAGAATATGTCGCAGAAATACTCAACAATTTTCTCAAACCAACCTTTAATCGAACCTCCTTTGAATTCACCGGCTAATGTAATGACCACATATGGAGATAGCCCGATACGACCGACTTGAAAAGGAAGCAAACATCCCAACTTGTGACTTGCTGCTTGTTCTAAATTTTGAACAATCCACAACCGTGTGACATCGAGCACTACAACGTAACTCCTTAAAGTGATGGTTACACATGCGAGCACTACAACGTAACTCCTTACCGATTATAACCGATTTTCAAATTTCATAATGTGCTCCAACAAGTTATTTTGAGACATGCATCCAACCAACCAACGTCTCAAAGATAAAGAAGTCCACCCGTGAAATGTCACTTCAATTCCGCATCAATAATACCGTACAAAAAACTCCGTAATCAATGATAAGTGTCTAAATACTCATCATTTTTGTACCATTTAGAATGCCAAAAACATCCGAAAACACTCGAAATGCATCAAATGATGAAAATATCACAAACAAGTGTTTTATGTGTTTTAAATGCAAAACATCAAAATCGGTGAAAACGTAATAAGTTTGCATAATTGGCGCTTTAGTCCCCAAGTTACAAAAGTTGTCAAAAAGCAGTCCTCGGTAATTCAAAAACTTGTAAAATATCATTTTAGGTCCATGAGATTCAAAAGTTGTCAAAACAAACCCTTCAAAGTTTAAAAATCACAAATTGACAACTTTAGTCCCTGAACTTTGAAAAAAGTCAAATATAGTCCTTAAGGTTTTAAAATTGGAAATTGATCAAAATAAACCTTGTACTATTCATATTTGACATAAATGGTCCTTATGATAAACTTTTGGGAAATTACACTTTTAGTCCCTCAAAATCCAAAAATGACAATTAAGGTCCTTTTAAGTTTAAAAATGAAATAATTATCAACTATGATCCTTGGTTTATCATATTTGGCACAATAGGCCCTTGTATTAACTTTATAAATGTTACAGGTTCAGTCCCTATATTTTCAGAAAGTTACATAAGTGGTCCTTGTGATAACTAAACCAAACGGGTCCTTTTATTAATAAACCCACAAGTCCAAATCAAATCCTTACCCAGCTAGCCCAACACCCAAGCCCAACTCACGTTTAAATTATAAATACCGCGCTCACTGTACACCTTCTCCTCCTCCCCTGTAAACCTGAAACCAGGTGGTTTCTCCACCTCTCCCAACCTTTCCACCTCACCAAACTTATCACCCCAGCTGTATATCATGTCCCCTCTACCTCCATATCATCCCAAGAAGCATTAATTAACAAAACCTGCTTCAAGACTTTTTCCCGCCAAAAATAACACATGTACGATTTGGATGATTTCTAATGATCCAATGGTTCAATTATGGTGGGAAAGATTCAGAGTGTCGACAGAGGTTGAAAAGATCAATATAAAAGGGAAAAAGAGCAGAAGAGAAGAAGCAAGTAGTGTAATTTTAGTTTATTAATGTCGAATTAGTTAAAATTAAATTTTCAGTGTATGTTTTCATTTCCAAGTACTCTGTTTTAGTTATTGAAGTATATTTGAATCTTTTCCAGTCTTTATTTCAAAGTTCAGTCTTGTTTCAGTTGTTCAAATTTTCAAGTACTCAAATTCTCATAATGATCCAATGTTGTTGTTAGATGTTTTCTTGGACTGGATAAGTCACATAAGCTCCTCAGAAAGCTTATTCAAGCTTTTAGTAATCTTAAAACTTTGTCTAGTACCAAAAGCAAAATACTAAAAATACAAGTAAATTAATGAAAATTCAAAATCTATGGTAAAGGTGATCAAGAAAGTCAAGCAGTTTGATTTGGATGGAAATGGGTTAGTGAACTGTGGAGGTTCTATAGGTTGTGTTTGTATACCTTGTTCTCGCCACTCAAGCCACTTGTAAGCCTCTTGATCTCATTTTGGCATTTTACCTGTGTAAAGCAGCTTATAAGTTTCAATCTGTAAGTTTATGTTTATTAGTCTCGATTAAGTTAAAATAAACCATAATATCGCTACTTGTTCTCTCTAATTTGTAGTTAGCTAAAATTTTAATTTAACGATTAATTTAGTAAACCCGCCATTTCTTAGTTTAATTATGTTATTGTCTTTGTTTAATGTTTCTTTAGTCCTATTAGATGATAATTTAAGGTGCATAATCGGTTGCAAGGTCTAAATCTGGAAACTCTTTGTAAAGTACCAAAACAGTCTTGTTAAGGTGTGTTTGGTTTTACCTAGTTCTTTGTATTAAGTTGTGCGATCCTTTGTTTTTGGTTGTTCTAAGTTACACTTGGTCTAAAGAAATCATCTCAAAGAAGAAAAACACGTGCTCATTAGACGAGAAAGTCAAAATACTCTTTTATCTCACACCATTTGATAAGCTGTTGGGATCTAACTTGTCAAAATCATCACGAGTAGCTTGTAAGTTGATACCATAGCTTAATTTTATCGATAATGACTTTTAATAACATAATAAATCATTAGAATAGATCATAAGTTCACATAGGTCAAACTAGTTTATTTTTATAAAAGTCAAATTTCCTTTATGCGGTTTTGAATAAAATGAATATTTTTAGTGTGTGTTCATTATTAATAATTAGCTTAAACCCTTTTGGGATAATAAAATTTAGTGCTAAAGAAAATTATAAAATATTAGCTTTCATTAAATTAGCTTTTAGATAGCTTATTAATTAGCTTCTTTTAACCCCTTAATCGAAAAAAATCCCTGTTCAGGTGTCTATAGTCCATTTAATAAGCTCACAGAGAGCTTATTAAAGGCCTCTAGCTTATGTACCTTGGTTCTTTAGATAGTCAACCTAGCCAACTTGATGTCCCAAGCTTAACTTTTCATTTTCTAGCTTATTAGATAGGGCTGCAATAAGCCTTTTGTTTGTCCCATTTTCTGTATAACCAAGAATTCAGTGAACTACAAGCTTTTTCTAAAGCTTGTCATAAGCTCCTTAGTCAACCACAGTGAATGAGCTTTGGCTTTTTGGATAGCCCACAAGCCAATCTTGCACCCTTAGTTCTTGTTTTGAGCTTGTAAGCTTATTTGATAAGCTTAAATTAGATTAGAAAAAGTCCACAGATCTGTTGGTACAAGGATTAGCATAAGTGCTTATCTGTTAAATTCCAGCTTATCCAGTGCTTATGTCTTATTCAAATTGCTTTTTCAGTTATCATCATAGCTTATTATCATTAACTTAGTTTATTTTCAGTTTACATTAGCTTATTAAGTAGTTTAATAGCCATTTGGCTAATAACTTGAGCTTATTCCTTAATCTAGTCACTGTTAGAAAACATAAGCTTAAACTCAGCTTATTAGTCAGTTTTGTTAAAAGTTTCAGTTATAAAAATTGCTTATTACATCGTATATAATCAGTTGCAAAAATAAAAATTGAAAAAAAAATGTTTTGCAAAAAGGTGGGGAGGCAGGCTCGAACCTGAGACCTCCCACCTCATGAGGATGTTAGTGTGTGTACCTGGATAGACTGCGCCCTTGGGTCTTTCTTGTCATGGGTTGCACACTTAATTACTTAACCCTTTTGTTCCATTTTTAGCTTAAACGTACAACTAGCTTATTTCTAGCTTATTACAGCAAGCTTTTTCATCTTTTTCAATTTTCTTAGCCTTGTAATAGTTTAAAGTATTTTACAAAAAAGTTTCAGATTTTTCCCACTTGTTTTAGTATTTTTAATCATTTAATTAGTGTTTTATAGTATTTAATTCATAATAAAAAATATAAAAATCTAAAAAATATAAATCTTTTTTCTAAAATTTTATTTTATCATATAGAATGTAATAAAATTAGTTTCACATTCGTAGGCCTTTTATTTCATAAATTTTACGTTTTGCTTGCGCTCACGTAATTTTTTAACGTAACGCTGCGTTTCATTTTAAACCACGTTTTTAGGTAATTTAAGGTTACGTTTTAGTTAAGATAGTTTATTTAAGTCATTTAGTTTTATAAAATCACAAAAACATCATTGTAAAAATAGTGATAGCGTTTATTTAATATATTTTAACTTTTTAATTTCTTTTAATTTGCATTTAAGTCGCTGTAATTTGTAAATCTTTTCTTTAGGTAATTTTCCATCAATATCCTTATTGATCACTATCCTTAGTGATCATTCTATTATCTGAAGTTGTTTAAACACCAATTCATCCTCCGTGGGACTTAACGACCCAGGAATCCCCTATATTCCTCTGATTTAAATTGCATTGGTGTGTGAGCTATTTTGAGTTTCTTACGGTTGGTCATTCACAAGTGGCTAGCTTGCGTGAGATAACTTGACGGTTTTGCACCAATCAAATTTTGGCGCGCCACGGGAAGTCGTAAGCGTGTTTTAAGCATTTCGGACCCGTGCTTGCACATATACCATCTTTTGTAAGCAGCTTTTGTAAAGTTAGTCAAAATCAAAAGTTCATTAACACTTTTCTAAAGTGTTAACAACACCAAAATATTTTCATTCTTTGTTTTTATGGCATGTTTTCAAAATCCAAAATATTCATCTTTACCCTCCTACCCTTTTGATTCTTTATTCCTTTACCTCATCCATTTGATTCTAACTTCTTCTATTCTTATGGAATCTCTCGACTCACGACGAAACCGGAGCTAAGTTGAAAAACTTCCTATGTTATCACAAATGTCAAGAATTCGTGTTGTTCGTGATGATCCATTGATTCTCGTAGGGAAATAGAACGAGAAACCGGGTAACAAAGGACCGGTACTTTCCTCCGATAATGGAGGTGCTAAATACGTCCAACCTACGGTTATCCAAAAATCTAACCCCTCAATTGCTCCTAAGCCGCCTAAAATTGATGCTAAAATTTCACGATTTACTGGTTAAAAGCAAACATGCGAATTTAGACCGGTGACTAGCAAGAATGACTTGCCTAATCTTCACATTTCTCAAGAACGAACGGAGACCATAACGGAAGTGATGGAAATTGCTAGCTCTCGAGCACACCACTTGTCCCACCTCCGGATTTTCAAAATGTTCTTTGAGTCTTATTAGTCATTCGGATCACCATGTTGGTTTTGTTGATTCTTTGAATGAACCGATTCCTCTCATAACTCTCAAATAGAATCGTTTATTCCTTGTGTCGGTTGTGGTGAGCCTCTTTTGGTTCACCATGTCACTGTGTACTTGTGTATGAAGTGGTAATGATATTGGAACGGAGTTGTTTGTTTTGTGGTTCGAGGAATTCATTTGATTATGATTCTAATCCGAACTCATTTAACGACCCTCAAATTTTTCTAACTACCCACCACACCCGACTTATCTTCATATAATCAACAATCTTCTGTGAATTTTGTGGAGGTCCTCACCAAGGATTTGAGTGTCAATCCGGAAACACGTTTGTCTATGAACGTTTTCGGTGATGCTCGAACTTTGGTTATGACCAATATCCATATGATTCACCAATCCAGATCAACAGTTTCTTGTTGTAGAGAGCTGTGGAGGTTCCCATTTCACTCGATTGTCAAGCAGGAATCCATTTCCTTGTAACAATTATGACTATCCATATCACGACCAACCTCCACAAAGGCAAATAACTCAAATTCTCAAGAAACTCAACAAGACACTTATCTAGAGCTTCCGAGTCGGTGAAAAGAACCGAGGAGTTGAGTAAGACAGCATTTCATAATGTTCCCGTTTTTCTTGTGTATATTGTGGGGTCCTCATGATGATTATCAATGTCAACCTTCCGGTTTGACAAATCTCCACTCCCACAATGTCCCATCATTCAAAATTCACATGAGAAATCCATGGAAGAATTGTTAGAATAAGAAGTGTGTGCTAAGATAAATTCCCAAATTGCTTTTGAAAAGTCTATTAGGGAATTAATTGCAAAAAAAAAAGCGACCGGATCTAGCTCTCAATTTCATTTATTCCCGATGACGATGATGATGAGGATGCACTGGTATCCTACAATTTTTGAAGATTCATCAAATTCATCGGTTGATATCCCAAGTTGAGATTCATTCTCAAACAAGCGCTATCACACCCGAGGTTCACACTCACTCTCGAACATGGGGGACGAGCATCTTGACACTGTTCCTGAAAAGGAATCGGACGAATTCATAAAGTCTAGTGTTGAGGACCTTGTCCCAATCCCGAGAGAGTCACAGGGAATTCTCGAGCATTTGTGTGATATCCCTACCCCTCTTGTCTTCCAAAGTAATCATGTTGAGATGTGCTCCGATTCTAATGATGACGATTCGTTATCTTGTGGAGACATCATTTATATGGAGGAATTACCTTCCGAGCTTGTCGACAGGAGAAGAGAATGAAGAAGAATAATCCAGACAAGCTCTTCGTCTTACATTATTGAATGTTAATCTTCTCATTTCTAGAATCGAGGCTTTTAATGAAAAGCCTACTTCATATCCTATCCCCTTTGAGGATAGTGAACTTTGTTCGATGATTCTATTCCGAATTGCAAACATTCCATTTTGATCATATGGGAGAGAAGATTAGTGGTATTACCACTTCTCATTCTCATAATTCTCCCGATTATGAATCATTCACTTTTGAGGAGTTCTCCATTGAACTCACTCAAATCAATCTGAATATGAATCATTCTCCTTTGAGGAGTTCTCCTGTGAACTCACTCATATCATATCTCCACCGGAGTATGATAACTTCTACTTTGATCCGGACACACCCGGATATGTCTAGACCAATTGAGCTTAAAGATGAAATTCATGCTATCATGAATTCCTTTTCGATGATGATGAGTTAGTCAAGATTATTATCATGACTTTCTTTCTTCTTCACCTATCCCGTGGCTTCTCCTGTTCTTCACTCCTTCGAATGAAGACATTATCTTTGACCCGGCATTTCATTTATCATTTTGAGCCGGTTCTATGTATATCTCATCGGTGTGGAACTTTCACGTACTTAAATGTTTATACAAACATCGTGAATGAAAGTCCGATGGAGATTGTCTCTTCCACTTACTTCCCATGAACAAATTAATTGGGTCGAGTCAAGCTAGCGACTCGGTAATCAAAAAGCATGAGTTAAACATGGGTTTTCACCGTGTGTACCACTTTAGTGTGGGGAGATGCCCCACATGTTGTATATAGACCTTAAAATGAATGAAAATTGTAAATATTAAAAGAGAATAATTGTTGTGTTTCTACACTTAGCTAGTAATGTTATCTTTTACGTTCTAAGTTTCGCATAACCGGTACTTTGAATATTGAGGACAATATTCATTTCTAAGTGTGGGGAAATTCGCTAATTTAATCATAAATGTACCCTTTAGTCCCTTTTCCCCAAAATGGCCAAATTTAAATTTTTTAGTGGAAGTACTATGTACTAAACACAACAAATGGTAATCATCCACCATGTCTAACCCACATAAGGATTGGATAATCCAGAGCAAACGGCTCTTGGTAAAGATATCTCAAATCCGTTTATGGCTTGCAATTTGCCTAAAATTGTATGGTGTTCAATTTCACCATATCCTAAAAAGTAAAGAGTTAGCTAGCCCGCAAGTTTATGGCTTGTGGTAAAGCGATTGAAAATCCATAATTGGTAATCGGCTCACCAAAGATAATATTGATAATTTATCTAAGAGTTGGCTAGTCCAGAGCAAACTACACGGTAAAGACAAATCAAATCCGCTCATGACTTATGATTTGCTTAAAATCATTTGGTTATCGTTATGCCAAGGTTCTTACTTGAACTAAAACAATTGGCTACTCCGTAAGTAATGGCTTTTGGTAAAGAGATAAAATCCATTAACTTTTCATAAATCATTGCTAGGGACTAGCAATATCTTTTAATGGGGATTGATGAGTGTCTAAATACTCATCATTTTGTACTCATTTAGAATGCCAAAACATCCGAAAACACTCGAAATGCATCAAAATGATGAAAATATCACAAACAAGTGTTTTATGTGTTTTAAATGCAAAACATCAAAATCCGTGAAAACGTATTAAGTTTGCATAATTGGCGCTTTAGTCCCCAAGTTACAAAAGTTGTCAAAAACAGTCCCTGGTAATTTAAAAACTTGTAAAATATCATTTTAGGTCCATGAGATTCAAAAGTTGTCAAAACAAACCCTTCAAAGTTTAAAAATCACAAATTGACAACTTTAGTCCCTGAACTTTGAAAAATGTCAAATATAGTCCTTAAGGTTTTAAAATTGGAAATTGATCAAAATAAACCTTGTACTATTCATATTTGACATAAATGGTCCTTATGATAAACTTTTGGGAAATTACACTTTTAGTCCCTCAAAATCCAAAAATGACAATTAAGGTCCTTTTAAGTTTAAAAATGAAATAATTATCAACTATGATCCTTGGTTTATCATATTTGGCATAATAGGCCCTTGTATTAACTTTATAAATGTTACGTGTTCGGTCCCTATATTTTCGAGAAGTTACATAAGTGGTCCTGTGATAACTAAACCAAACGGGTCCTTTTATTAATAAACCCACAAGTCCAAATCAAATCCTTACCCAAATAGCCCAACACCCAAGCCCAACTCACGTTTAAATTATAAATACCGCGCTCACTGTACACCTTCTCCTCCTCCCAGAAACACGAAACCGTGTGGTTTCTCCACTCTCCCAACCTTTCCACCTCACCAAACTTATCACCCCAAATTGTATATCATGTCCCTCCACCTCCATATCATCCCGAAGCATTAATTAACAAAACACGCTTCAAGACTTTTTCCCATAAAAATAACACATATACGATTTGGATGATTTCTAATGATCCAATGGTTCAATTATGGTGGGAAAGATTCAGAGTGTCGACAGAGGTTGAAAAGATCAATATAAAAGGGAAAAGAGCGAAGAGAAGAAGCAAGTAGTGTAATTTTAGTTTATTAATGTCGAATTAGTTAAAATTAAATTTTCAAAGTGTATGTTTTCATTTCAAGTACTCTGTTTTAGTTATTGAAGTATATTTGAATCTTTTCCAGTCTTTATTTCAAAGTTCAGTCTTGTTTCAGTTGTTCAAATTTTCAAGTACTCAAATTCTCATAATGATCCAATGTTGTTGTTAGATGTTTTCTTGGACTGGATAAGTCACATAAGCTCCTCAGAAAGCTTATTCAAGCTTTTAGTAATCTTAAAACTTTGTCTAGTACCAAAAAGCAAAAATACTAAAAAAATACAAGTAAATTAATGAAAATTCAAAAATCTATGGTGAAGGTGATCAAGAAAGCTGAAGCAGTTTGATTTGGATGGAAATGGGTTAGTGAACCCGGAGGTTCTATAGGTTGTGTTTGTATACCTTGTTCTCGCCACTCAAGCCACTTGTAAGCCTCTTGATCTCATTTTGGCATTTTGTGTAAAGCAGTTATAAGTTTCAATCTCAGAAGTTTATGTTTATTAGTCTCGCTTAAGTTAAAATAAACCATAATATCGCTTACTTGTTCTCTACAATTTGTAGTTAGCTAAAATTTTAATTTAATGCTTAATTTAGTAAACCCGCCATTTCTTAGTTTAATTATGTTATTGTCTTTGTTTAATGTTTCTTTAGTCCTATTAGATGATAATTTAAGGTCCAGAATCGGTTGCAAGGTCTAAATCATGAAACTCTTTGTAAAGTACCAAACAATCTTGTTAAGGTGTGTTTGGTTTTACCTAGTTCACTATATTAAGTTGTGCAAATCCTTTGTTTTTGGTTGTTCTAAGTTACACTTGGTCTAAAGAAATCATCTCAAAGCAAGAAAAACCTGTGCTCATTAGACAGAAAGTCAAAATACTCTTTTATCTCACACCATTTGATAACTGTTAGGATCTAACTTGTCAAAATCATCACAGTAGCTTGTAAGTTGATACCATAGCTTAATTTTATCTGATAACAGCTTTTAATAACATAATAAATCATTAGAATAGATCATAAGTTCACATAGGTCAAACTAGTTTATTTTTTATAAAAGTCAAATTTCCTTTATGCAGTTTTTGAATAAAATGAATATTTTTAGTGTGTGTTCATTATTAATATATAGCTTAAACCCTTTTGGGATAATAAAATTTAGCTGCTAAAGAAAATTATAAAAATATTAGCTTTCATTAAATTAGCTTTTAGATAGCTTATTAATTAGCTTCTTTTAACCCCCTTAACTGAAAAAATCCCCTGTTCACAGTGTCTATAGTCCATTTAATAAGCTCACAGAGAGCTTATTAGTGGCCTCTAGCTTATGTACCTTGGTTCTTTAGATAGTCAACCTAGCCAACTTGATGTCCCAAGCTTAACTTTTCATTTTCTAGCTTATTAGATAGGGCTGCAATAAGCCTTTTGTTTGTCCCATTTTCTGTATAACCAAGAATTCAGTGAACTACAAGCTTTTTCTAAAGCTTGTCATAAGCTCCTTAGTCAACCACAGTGAATGAGCTTTGGCTTTTGGATAGCCCATGCCAATCTTGCACCCTTAGTTCTTGTTTTGAGCTTGTGTTTATTTGATAAGCTTAAATTAGATTAGAAAAGTCCACAGATCTGTTGGTACAAGGATTAGCATAAGTGCTTATCGTTAAATTCCAAACTTATCCAAAGGCTTATGTCTTATTCAAATTGCTTTTCGGTTATCATCATAGCTTATTATCATTAACTTAGTTTATTTTCAGTTTACATTAGCTTATTAAGTAGTTTAATAGCCATTTGGCTAATAACTTGAGCTTATTCCTTAATCTAGTCACTGTTAGAAAACATAAGCTTAAACTCAGCTTATTAGTCAGTTTTGTTAAAAGTTTCAGTTATAAAAATTGCTTATTACATCGTATATAATCAGTTGCAAAAATTAAAATTGAAAAAAAAATGTTTTGCAAAAGGTGGGAGGCGTGCTCGAACTCGAGACCTCCCACCTCATGAGGATGTTAGTGTGTGTACTGGATAGAGCTGCGTCTGGGTCTTTCTTGTCATGGGTTGCACACTTAATTACTTAACCCTTTTGTTCCATTTTTAGCTTAAACGCATAACTAGCTTATTTCTAGCTTATTACAGACAAGCTTTTTCATCTTTTTCAATTTTCTTAGCCTTGTAATAGTTTAAAGTATTTTACAAAAAGTTTGATTTTTCCCATTTGTTTTAGTATTTTAATCATTTAATTAGTGTTTTATAGTATTTAATTCATAATAAAAATATAAAAATCTAAAAATATAAATCTTTTTCTAAAATTTTATTTTATCATATAGAATGTAATAAAATTAGTTTCACATTCGTAGGCCTTTTATTTCATAAATTTTACGTTTTGCTTGGCCCAACATAATTTTTAAACGTAACGCTGCTTTCATTTTAAACCACGTTTTAGGTAATTTAAGGTTACGTTTTAGTTAAGATAGTTTATTTAAGTCATTTAGTTTTATAAAATCACAAAACATCATTGTAAAAATAGTGATAGCGTTTATTTAATATATTTTAACTTTTTAATTTCTTTTAATTTGCATTTAAGTCGCTGTAATTTGTAAATCTTTTCTTTAGGTAATTTTCCATCAATATCCTTATTGATCACTATCCTTAGTGATCATTCTATTATCTGAAGTTGTTTAAACACCAATTCATCCTCCGTGGGACTTAACGACCTGTGAATCCCTATATTCCTCGATTTAAATTGCATTGGTGTGTGAAATTGTTTTGAGTTTCTTACGGTTGGTCATTCACAAGTGGCTAGCTTATGAGATAACTTGACGGTTTTGCACCAATCAATCAATTTTTTCAAATTACCGTTCAAGCCGTGAATTTTGTATCCCTCCTTTAAAATATACCATACCAAAATTACCAATCAATTTACCAAACAATTGTAGCCAAACAATTTGTAAAAAATATTCAGTTAACAATATTTGGCATGTCCAAATTATGTCCAAGATATCTCATCAGCCCATAACAGCCCATCAACGTGTTAAGCTCAAAGCCCAAACCAATCAATGTGCAGCCCATTCTACATTAAATGAAAACTCGGTCCCAAGAAAAACTAATACCCGATCCATTCTCAACTTCATATAACCGGTACTAAGAATGTCTTATCCCAAACTTTTAACCTAAACCTAAAACACAAATAAACGCCTACCAACATAGTTTTTCTCTTACCCAAACTCTTCTCATCTCCAAACTCTTTTCACAACACAGAAATCACATTAGAGTACATAAACATACGCATCTCCTTTATCCATTAGCAGAGCATCCTACCACTTGAATCAACAAACACAAGAACTATCGTTCTTTGACTGTTATGACATGTTTATGCAATCCGAATCAAGAGAGATTCTTTGGAGGATCTCAGGTAGGTTTCTCCATGATAGTTTGACTTTACGTTTTGATTTTCAGCAAGAACGAAACAAGGATAAGGGAATAACAAACTTGTTATTATCACTTATCCTTTTAGTCGGAAATTAACGAAGCTATGCTTCAAAAATGGATCTGTGAGGATAAAGATTCAATTGAAACAATCTTGAGAAAGGTTGCACAAAATATTGAATCCGAATCTGAGATTATTTGTATGTATTTCTTTGTTGTTTGAGAGTTGGGGAGTGATATGTGAGGGTTCTTTGGTGAGTCTAGGTCAAGGATTAGTTGGGTTTGGTTTTGGTTGACTCGAACTGATGATGTTGTTAAAGACTGAAGTCAGTTGTGATATGGTATACGGTATAGTGGTCTTGGTCGAGTCTACGCGTAACTTTTCCTTTCATTTCCTTATGCGTAAAAAATATCAGCTACGCGTAACTTTTGGTCGGACCTTATGCGTAATCTGCTTGGTCTTACGCGTAAGCCAGTTGCATATGCGTAAACCCAGGTCAAGTTTATGCGTAAGCAAGGTCTTATGCGTAAAGACTTACGCGTAACAATTCCTACACGTAACTTCACAGCTACGCATAATATTCCTGAAGATTCTCCTTATGCGTAGAAAAAGGGTTTTGACCCTTTGACTTTTCCCATGAGTTTTCCGACCAAAAATTCCGACCGGTCTTCATAAAACCCGTAAACCGCTTATGTTTGATGTTTAACCATGAGAAGATGAAGGTTTGACCACTTTGTTTCACGAAATATTGGTACCAAAAGCATAAAATGACTGTTTGGACAAAATAATGACCAAGATGATTTAAACAAAGATTGTGACTTTTGTGACCAAAAACTAAGGATAACCAAAACATGAATAAGCTGTTTTACCCAAATCGGAAAAAAAATTTCCGACCACAAAATAAGCTCAAAAACAGTAACCAAACATGTATAAAACCACAATAAATCAACACAAGATAACCAGGCTCTTTATACCACTTGTTAGGACCGATTACTATAAATATATATGTGGTTTGGAGGTCGGGGTTGGTGGAAGAAGATGAAGATCTTCATCCTTTTAGAGAGAGAAACTAGAGAGAGGGAGGAGAAAACAATGACTTTTTATTCAAGAAACACACACAACACCTATAGCCAAATGCTGACCTCACCCCTCATGGAGAGTCATGAGGGTATTTATAGGCTCTAACTTTGCCACTTACACGATACTAGTCCCTAAGGGCAAAGCATACAACGATCTAGTCCAATTCACGTAAATGACGTTATCTTTAGAAAAGCGAGGCTAATGATTCACGTATAGCGTTAAGTTGTTCCACGTAGTGCACTACATTCATGACACTTATCCGGTATCTCAATTCGAGGATAACTATTCATGATTTACTTAATAACAATATCCATAAAGTAAAATCATGTAGTTGGGATAAGTCCTATATTCAATTCATTGAATATCATCCGAAATTGGTATGCTTTCTCATCAATATACTTCTAAGTATATTCTACCAAATCACTCGATTTGTCTTAATTTAACGATACTCCCATATCATTAATTGACAACGGACGATTTAGAATAAATAAATTTATTCACGGATTAAACATGCAAATATAGGATACAATATATTATAAAATCAAACATACCAAGTATTTGATTTATTATAATAACTGTTTAACATCCTTTATCCAAATACTAAATAGATCAATGCATGAAAATTCCATTTGATGAATTATGCCTCAAGTAATGACAATCATACTTGTTGACAAGGCATAAATCAACCAACTTGATCTATCATAATTTTGAGAATAGTTATTTCAAATATTCAATTAGTGAAGTCTTTGTGTGTGTGCATTCACCAATCCACATAATAATTCATAAAGTGTGTGACATCCTCTATCACCAATTTTATAACAATTAAATTTTCAAACATTTTAAAGTTTAAAGTATTCTCATTCTTTAATGTATAATGCAACTGTGCTCTCAGATAAGCATAACTAGTTCACATGGCCATTAACAAGGATGAAATCCTACCATGACTAGTGTTGAGTGTCATCTTCATTGTATACAAACAACAATATGTTCATCAAAAATCCGTAAACTTTAATATCTTATTGTGTAATGTTTGATGTCTTCCAAACTTTAAAGTTTATAGCCGATGACAATTTTCACAACAATTGACATATTGTTCATCCATAGAATCTAGGAGCAATTCCAGGCTGAGGATGTAATTCTATTAGAATATTCATTACACAAGTTATCTAATAACTTTTAGTTAGATATAAATGTTGTCAAATCATCTCTCATTCAAGAATGATACAACAATTTAAATACACAACATGATATACATGATGAATCTACAGGTCAAACTTAGATTTCATTTATGTTCTATCTTGTCAAAAGACATTTCCCAAATGATATATCATGTTTTATTAGAATCATTTATTTTTACTGCACATATCTATTAATAATAAACATATATTCCAAGGTTATATGTTTTAATTATTAAATCTTACAAGTGAAGTTTTATTCCAAACCAAGACTTAACATTTAACTTACAAGGAATGCTACTCCATGTATGTTATACAACATATAAGATTTAAAACCTTAACATAATACTCCCACTAGCTTTTAGGAATACTTAAAATTTATCTTATTTCAATTATAAATCGAAACTAGAATTTAATAATTAAACATAAGAATAATTTCATAGATGCATGCATTTATCCATTCATGAATTATTGCACTTCGTACACTTCCAAAGATTATATGAATTAAAAAAACCTTTCAATTACTTACCGTCCTCGCTCAAGTAATTTCTCAAGAAAGAGTTTTGATATTACATTGTCATATTTCATATTAATGAAAATAACTATGACAATTATCATCTTTATATATTTAATGTGTCTAGGAAAGAATATTCAATCACAATTAATTATTTAAGTATGATTAATAATCTTGTCATTAAACATTCATTAAATATATGTACAATTTTGTCCATATGATTTCTACACAGAGATTTAAACCACTAGAGTTTTCCATCCTTTGAAGAAACTCATCTTCATTCTCTAGTATAACTATTAAGATAAACCAAATTTTTAAAATTGATTATCTTTATGGACAACATCTTTAACATTCATAGTATGAGTAATTTACCCAATTCAATATTTGGTAATCCATTATAATGATTATCATATTAATATAATCCTGTAACTTATGTTCTTCTCAGCATATAAATCAAATATCTGAGATATCCTTGCAGATCAATGAATAAAAATTCCATCATCTTGAGGTTAACATTTCATATCCAGCCTCATCATGATATTTACTAGTGTAATTAAGAAAATTATGTATCTTGTAATTTTATTTTTCAAGATAAAAAAAAAACTCCCACTTGCCTTTTGTAATATATAGATTATCTATATATGCTTAGCAATTAGAGCAAAACTACAATGTTCTCTTTTTGGTACATTACAAATACACATTGACAATTCCTGACTTTAGTTTGTTAATAAATTATTCATAAGTAGTTTAACAGATTCAGAATCTTCAATTTTAAAACTTAATGTGATTCGTCACATTCCATAATAAAATGGTGTTTTATTAATCTTCTAGGTTGGAGTAATATTGAGTATATTCAATCCATACTCAATTTTCTAACCTTGTTACTTTTTAAGAAAGAAGCTATGGTTATCTTGAATCAAACAAATCAATTAGAGTTTGATTCTCCTAACTGAACATACCATCAACTTGTGGTATTCATTAGAATTAATATTGTAAGACAATCTAACAATATATAAGATAAACATATTCCTTTTGGCTTACCTATTTACCAACTAAGTAAACTTAATGATATAATAGACTTTCCAAGCCAATTGCATGCTTTATAACACAAGTACTTTTTAACCAAGTCACTTCATATCCATGTCTCATCAAGAAAACATAAACTGTTATAATCCCATTATACGTTATAAATCATTGATCAACTCAATGACTTCTTTTATATGTCTTAATTAAAAAACATAACAAGTTAACGTCTTACTTTATTATAAGTCTTAAAAGACTTTATGTTTATGTCTTTACAATGAATCATAAACATGTTTAAGTAAAGTAATTATGAACACAACTCTTGGTTTCAATAGTAATTTCAAGTTAATTCATTTACTTCACAATAATGTAGGACTACATTATTTTTCATTTATGTCATCCCAAAATACGTAAATAAACAAATTGAAGTAGTATTAGATTACTTCATTTATTTATGTCATTCTAATAATACATAAATATTTAATTTGAAGTAGTGTTATATATCATTTTGACACATGTTCTAAATACTTGTCTAATTTAGAAACTGCAAATATGTCCATGCAAGGTATGACTTCACATGGAGATTTACTTTGTTGTTGCAATCTCGCCAAGTTCTCACATGACGTAAATTGCAACACCAAGTGTTTCTTGAATTAGATATGTACAAGTCATATTAGAACGTTAGTCTCTTACCTTGCAGTCAAGAGAATCCGTTAAATCATATACCTATATGTTGTACCTTGCACACAATATAGATTTCTCCCACTTGTGCATGGAACAACATAATGTAGTAGATAAACAACACGACATATGTTTGTTTATGTGACTAATATGATTGTATCATTGATATTAGCATAACTAGTAGATGTAGAACAACTTCATTGTCTAGTAAGGAAACGTACATGACTATCCTTGAAAACATAAGTGTCTACAAGTGGAAAGTAATTATCTTAAGACATACTAGAGATAATCGGGTTACTACCGGATGACAAAGCTTGTAACTCCCATCGAATTAGAGATCATTACATTAATTCCTTATTCATAATAAGAACACAATACTCCCACTGGATTTGACAACATTGTAAGTGTTTCATTAACCAGTGAAAAAAATAGTGTTCTATTTACTTCCCTACACTTTTGAGAAAGTCCATTCATAACAATTACTTATTTACTAAAAGAGTGTATTCTACTATGTAGATGATGAATTATCCATCAATGCTATTAACTTGAAAAATTGGGCATGCATTTTCTTTCTTAATAGTTCTACCATTCCAACAATTGTAAGTAGTACTTTTAAATGGTCAAAGCACAACAACTAGATAAAATATGCTAGTTTGTCTTTTGTTAATTTTGCAGTAAATTAGTCTAGCTTCTAATTTAATAACTCAGAAAATATGCAATTTTCTTAACTATTAAAATTTGCTTACGAGTTATGAATTTAAAATTTAGACAATTCTAATTTGTCCTATCATACATTTCTCATTCATGAAAAGGAATATGATTGAATCTCACCCTTTCTTATGAAAAGAGGAATAGGTTTAGTCTTTTAGCAAAATTGACTCTACCAAAAACCCTTACAGGTGTAGATCAATTTACCAATACAAGAATAACCTACATTTACGGTTTAATGTTGCATTAATACATTTAAAGAATTAGCAAAATTCAATTTTAGTATTTTCGATAATTAAACTTTTCAAGAAATAAAATACCCAAGGTAATATTCATATAACCATAGAATTTTCTCGAAAACTAGGATCCAAATTATCATAGTTCCATTACATCAGTTGATCTGCTAGTAACGAAAGCATATAATAGGGTAATCTGTCGAACAATAATTTGCAAACATTTTCCAATTCCTAGATCATTATGGGATTTACATTTTTCAACGCTATTGCAAATGTAAACATGTTTTATCCCATCTTGTGCCTTGAGTCCAGGTCTCACTTACTACTCAATTTAAGTCGTCTAACTTAAAGAACTGCAAATATGTTCATGTAAGGTCATACTTTACATAAAGATTTACCTTTCCATCACAATCTCGTCAAGTTCTGACATGACGTAAATTGCAACTTCAACTGTTCCTTTAACTAGATGGCACAAACTTAATTTATAAAGGGTACTAGTTTTGATTTTATGATGTCAAATCAAATATGTACAAAGATGTCATGCATTCATCTTGTAGCATAAATTTTAATAAAAAAAACTTTTTATTAACCAATTCATAAAGATCAAATTATCAAAGTTTTGATTGAGTTATTGGTTTTGCCAATCAAGGAATTTACCTTTAATTATCGTCCATTATATCGTACTTTTGCATAAGTCTAAAGACTTAGTGTTTCGGATAATTACCAAAAAAGTGGCGCATAGAATTAAAGCTAATTCGCCCTTAAGATGATTTTGTACTTATAGCCTACTTGGTAACTCCAATTTGACTCGCAAAGAAGCGGAGAATTTGGTCAGCGCTAAAGCAATAACCTCATTCTTTAGGGTCACAATTAAATGCGCTCCCCTCCTTATACCCCTCACACAGTTCGTCAAAATTGGGTGAGCCGTTCTCACTATTTTTACCAAAATCATCAATCAATTAAACATTTGAAAATTTAACTCTTCAAAAATAAATCAAATTTCACCATTGTTTAGTACAATTTATTTTTCTTTTCAAAATTACCCTTTGCTTAAAACTTGTCACACATAATAAACAAACAAGTAAACAATTAAAAAAATAAATAACTTAAAACAATGCGCACATAACTAACAATTGATACGTGTAAACAAGTAGTCACATGCAACTTATTTGATAAAACATATTAATAATCAGTGTCTAGGTTAATTAACGTATATATTAACTAGGGCTTTCACTCGCACAATTGAAAGTGAGTCACATACATCGACGAATCGATTGCGTAAGCCATAATTAAAATATATCAAATTGCACATAATTGATTCATTAACATTATTGAGGTATTCCCGAATTCAAAATTTTATCAAAATATTAAACATGTGTATAAAACTTAACAATTAATTTCGCATAACCAATCTTAACAATTAAATATATATCGACAATAATCCATGCCAAACATGCACGTTTTCATGGATTTAACATAACAATTTATTCACGTTGTCACAAGATCGCATACAATTCCATGTCACATAACACTTTATTCATGAATTTATCACGTAACAAATATATTAATTCAAGGTTTCGATATTGATAACATAACAATTATAATAAACCCTAAAACAATTTTTAAAACAATCGACTAAAAAAAATTAGGGTTTCAACCCAAAAAAAATTTGTCGATCCATAAAAAAATTTAAAAACAAATTAGAGCAAAAGCCCTAATCCCTAAAATTAGGGTTTACATAATCATAACTAAAACACTAGAATAATCATATCAAAGAACATACAATATTCGTTTTTACGTGTTTAGTAATTAATTACTCATTAAACTAAGCTCGTGATGCCATCGTTAGAATTATATACTATGACAATCATATATAAAAATACATAAACATCAAAGCAAGTGCGGGCGTAAAGGAGCTAATAATGAATAATTAACTAACATAAACATAAAGTATGCGACACTTTTTATTCTAAACAAGAATCAATTCCACAAAACAAGAATTGAGATGAACCCTAATTAGGGTTTATAAGGATTATGTGAATTACCCTTCACCTTTTTGTAATTCAATCCAAGATACAATCAATAGTGTGATTGACTACAATCTTATACACGCATTATTAACTAATTAAAGTAAATGCTAGTTTAATTAACACAAAACAACTTGTTTATAGAAAATAAAGTAATCCACCCAAACACTTGTTTGGTCGATTAGTTATGACTAAAGAACAAGAAAAAAACACTTTAGGTTTAGGTTATGTGTACAAGATTACCCAACAATAAACCTAAAGCCTTGTATTTATAAGATGGAAAACTTGTAGGACAAGTTGGAGTGGGAATGGGTTACCCCAAAGCCCATCCGATCGGTTACTAACCCACAAGGGGTTTCCGGATCCTTCTTGACATCTAATTTCCACTCTAGTCCTTTTCTTTTAACATACAACGATCGTTAGTCCATTACATTTAATTACTTAACGTTCGTTAGTCGTTTGTGTAATTAATAACTAAATATAACATTTTATATTTAATTATTAAACTTTAATTCTCATACGTAAAGTGTGCAATCCCGTGATCTCGAGTTCGATCTTAACACACATTTATTAATATTTTGTCGATTGAACCAACATATTATAGCCGACTGCAAAATTTGTACACAGTAATGAAAGAACATGAGACCTCTTGTGAGGATATCATGGTGTGTGACTACTAGGTAATCTTGGTGGTGGTTTCTATAAGTTTATTAGTGTACTTGCAAATTCAATGTATATGTAAATTCCATGTTATTTTTCTTTCTTTTTTTTCTTTATTTATTATAATTTTATTTTTTTTTGTTGTGCAAATTAAAGTCTTTTAAAAGTTCTCAATATGGTGACAACGTATTTGTTTTTGACAAAAGAAGTACATTCCTAAATCCATTCACCTTTACAAAAGAAACTCACATATACATGTTTCGTAATCTTTCTTTTTACACCCTCCATATTTGATTGCGACTAATGTGTTAGGGATTTTTATAAAACTTTGTGAGTGTAGCATCCTCTTTAGTTAATTGCTAAGCTAGCTACGGATGGATTTATTTGGTGACATTAGTTAGAACTATTTGATGAGAAAATGTTATAGGATGTCATCGCATATCTAGAAAACCGAATATATAATGAGATAACGATGTGAAACCATATTATCTTGTCGATCATGTTAAAGAATAGACTAAAGACGTTTTTATGGTGCAACGAACATATAAAACGACAAACTCAGGTTGTTATAGCTCGAAGACGTCCAACAATGCTCACCAAGGTTGAGGGCTGCTTGATCATTTTTTTTTGTACAATGCAATTAATTATTGGGTGGCTAGCTAGTTCGTAGTACAGCTCAACCATCAATTCGGTTGTAGATAAATTATGTTATTACAAGTATTTATTATATCTATTAACCAAAAGCGGGGATCGCGTGCCACGTCGTCCTCAAGATTTATCAGAAAGTTATGACTTGGCAAGAATACCGCGAGGTTTAGGTGTCACCGCAAATTAAGTTCAACATTAAACGAAAGTTTCACAACTTGCAAAACAATCCCCGAGGTTTAAGTATCGCAGCAAGTAAGTCCGAACATTAAATGCAAAGTTTCACAAGCCCCAAGTTTAAGTGTCGCACAAAATAAGTCCTGAAGCCCAATCATTGCGATCGCGGGTTTCTACACTCGTTAGTACTACCAACAAAAGTTTATAACATTCATTTAATAATGAGAGTCTGAGACCAAAATGAAATATATATATATATATATATATATATATACTAATTTATTAAGGGTTTAGTGACTTTCTAAAAAAGGTTTTAAAATTTTAAGACTAAAAACATTTCTTTAATTAAATTGAAATTAACAACCCAACATTCAAATTTAAGTTAAATGTCTTTAATTATGAAAACTTTAATATTCATAAAACACATCGACTTGTGAGTTATAATTTCATTTAATCTATCATCATCATGTAGTATTGATGGATTAGTAATTGACTATCCAAAATCGGACCACTAATAACTTATCCAAATATACATGTAATTTAGTTTATCTCTAAAAGTTATGGTAAATGTGTTGACTGGATAGTAGTTTAGTCATTTTATTTGAAGTTTTAATTGTAATGTTCTTAAATTTATTTGAATTATATGTAATGGTTTGGAAAAAAATGTTACGCTGTGTTGCTTTTGGTCATACATGAAAAACATTTGTTCTTATAAAATGATTATGTCAGACGCATACATGATATACTTGTATTCTTCTAATATATATATATATATATATATATATATATATATATATATATATATATATATATATATATATATATATATATATTATGGATCATTATGCATCCATAAGACCTAACTAATCCAGGTTATATGAGTATGTTTTAGGAATTACCATCAAAATTTATAACATGCCTATAATTTTAAGACCAAAAAAGCTTTACATTATAAAAGTTAGTATTATGATATTGTTGCTTTTCTAAAAAAAAAAAAAGTTATTATTATGAATGCATTCATTATGAATCGAATCATCACTATAGTTCACAAAAGTTGAACATCTTCGTCGTTTTGAGCTCTTCCACAAACTACTTATAGTGAAGTATTTGACTGCAATTCTTTCAGCTTTGACTATTGTATTTTTTTAAGGAAAACGTTACATTTTTCCACTTGCAAAAGGACGAAACTGCTACACGGTTGTGTTGAAAATACAGAAACACCCCAATCACGCTCTAAAAACAAAAAAGTAAAAACGTCACATGATGGAAACAAATAGTCTTTGCTAAAAGCTAAAGTGTTTTATCGTAAGCCTCTTACGTGTAAAATAAAATTTAAAATTGATAATTTATCATCAATTAAGCACACAATTTGAAAAGTTAGAAGGTAAAAGTTAAACGCATGTAAATACTTTGAACACACTTACTTAAATCGACCACCGCAACAAATGATATCTTAAGTCACATTGTTTTGAAAATTTAAGTAGTGCTATAGTCGATACGTACAATACAACCCATTTCAAGCACCTTTCAATAACATAAGCAAATTTTAAAAAAGTTCAAGCATTAAACAAGTCTGGATAATTAAATCAGTAACGAAAATACTTTCTTAAATGCACACTAACACCTCATTGAAAAACATTTGAATGAAAAATTAATGTTAAGTTGTACCAGAATAACTACTAATTTACATTAAAGACATATAATCATGACCAGTGTTGCAAAATCTACGATTAATTATCGATTAATTGGAATGTACCATACACCAGTAGAATTTTGAAAAGGCAAATCGCATAAAAAGACTCATCTTATGCTCAATTTCAATTAAAGTCTATTCTTTTTATTCTCAATTTAGCTGACCGACTTTTTGGGCCGGTTGAGGTTTTTATAACTTCCGTTAACTATTTCGTTAGTAAATTACATGTTTGGTCCTTGAGTTTGTATAGGATTTCACGTTTGGCCTATTTTCGTCCGCTTTCATACGCTTGCAAACGCTGCTCGCTTTTATCGCCGTCCGCTTTACACGTTTCCGCTTTTGTCTGTTTTTGCACGTTTTCGTCTGCTTTTGCACGTTTGCCCTGTTTTTACATCGCCGTGGTTTTGCACGTTTATATATACTGCTTGCACGCTTCCACCACAACAAATCACCACCGCCACTAACCACCACCACCCAACACCACCAATCACCACAAAAAAAAAAAAAAAAAAAAAAATTTTTTTTGATTTTTTCAAAATTTTCAATATTTTCAAATAAAATATTTGAAAAAAATTTGGAAAATTTTTGAAATAAAATTTTTTCAATTTTTTTCTAAACATTTTTCCAAATTTATTTCGTAAAAATATTTCGAAAAGTTATTTTGAAAAAATTTGGAAAACAAATATTTCGAAAAGTTTTTGAAAAAATTTGGGAAAAAATTTGGGAAAAATATTTGAATTTTTTTTGAAAAAATTTGAAAAAATATTGAAAATTTTTTTGAAAAAATATTTTAAAAAAATTTTGAAAAAATTTGAAAAAATATTTCAAAAGTTTTTTGAAAAAATTTGGAAAAAAATATTTCAAAAATGACTAAACGTGTAAAATGGACTAACGTGTAAAACGGATTGAAAATGTGCAAAACGGATCAAACATGCAAAACAGTTAACGGACCAAACATGAAATGCATATACAAACTCAAGGACCAAACATGTAATTTACTAACGAAATAGTTAACTAAGTTAGAAAAAACCCAATCGTACAAAAAAAAGTCGGTCTTTAAATTGAGAAAAAAAAAAAGACTTTAATTGAAATTGGACGTAAGATAAAGACTTTTTACGCGATTTGCTCTTTTGAAAATAGGTCAAAAATCGGTTAGGAAAAAAATCTACGAATCGGTCAAAAATCGAAATAATCGGTCAAAAATCGGTCAACTTTTAAAAACAATAATTTCACTTATGAAGCACAATGGGGATCGTTTATTTCACTTATAACGCACAATGACCCTCATAATCAGAATTAGAGCATTTTATTAAGTTTTGGAAACATAGTAGGCTTGAAATCAGTTAAGATCTTTAGTTTGATCTACAGAAATACTCAAAACTTGCAGGAAATGCCAATCCGATTAATCAGCCTTGACCGATTAATCGATGCAGTGTGGTCGACCACCCGACTACCGATTCACGATTTTTGCAACATTGATCATGACTATTTTTAGATTCTTTTATCTACATTAAATTTTCAGTTATGTTGTTTTATTTTTTTTTGAACGGCGATCTTTATAAAAGAAAGCTAGCAAGATGCTAGAAGGAAACATTACAAAATAACATGAGACGGGTTTTTTAACCAATCTATCCAACTTACACTAAGCTTACGTCTAAATCTACACCAATAAAAAGATCTCTCCATAACCTCATCAAATAACATTGCTTTAGTAGGACTACTCTTACTAAAAATCAATGTATTTCGAAACTTCCAAACGATCCACCAAATGATGTAAAATATTCCTTCCAAGATCTCCTTACGCGTCCCATGAAAATGAATACTGGACATCCTAGCCGTCCATTCCTCAAACGAAGATACCACCCCAAGCTTAAAATCCCACCATATGGCAGTCTTTCTATAAAGATCCCTCACCATGGAACATGAGAAAAACAAGTGATTTGAAGTTTCACCCGCCATATCGCAGCACGGACAAACAATCGATTGAATATCCATTCCTCTTCGCGACAAGTTGAACCTAGTAGGCAAACAATCCATCTTAATCTTCCACGCATGGATATTAACTTTAATCGGAACCGCCTTTATCCACTTAGTTTTGGACGAGATCTCCGGTAACATATTATCGTCTATAAATCTTCTCGCCAAAGCCACTGAAAAATCACCCGAACCCGACAATGACCAAACCCATCTATCTTTCATATCTGAGAGAAAAACTCCTTCCACATTTGACAAAAAAGATACGAATTGTTGTATCTCCACCCCACCCTCGACTACGTAATTTAAAAGAACTATCCATACTATCATGAGTAAACTTTTCAGCAATAGTAATATTCTTAGACATTTCAAGAGCATACACTCGAGGATATAACGCTTTAAAAGTCACGTCTCCCTTCCATACCTCCTCCCAAAACATAGAATTCTCCCCATTTCCAATCTTTTTCTTAATAAAATCCATCAGATGTATACCTTTAGAATTGAGCTGCTCTATAACTCGAACAATATCCAACCAAGTCGAAGACTGAGACGATTTCTTCAGCATTTCAATAGAGCCGTTAGTACCATGAACAGCCATAATAACCTTTGCCTACATCGAATTATTATCATTTCTAAACCGCCAAACCCACTTAAACAAAAGAGCCCGATTCAATGCATAAAAACTCGACACTCCAAGCCCTCCTTTATCTTTGGACGCTAAAACATTTTTCCAGTTAACCAACGTCAATTTCTTATCCTTACCATCCATCCCATTGAAAAACCGACTTCGAATAGCCTCCATTTTCTTTAACACTTGCATAGGAACTTTAAACATTGAAATATAATAGATTGGTGTTGATCCCAAAACCGATTTAAGAAGAGTTAACCTTCCTCCTATAGAAAGAGTCTTCATCTTCCATTTAGAAATTCTAGCTAGTATTTTATTAACAATATCATCCCAAGATTTTATTCTAGACATCCTGTCACCCACTTTAACTCCAAGATAAGAAAATGGAGTAATGAACGTCGAACAACCAATAGATTGAGCAGCTTGAGAAACTTGAACATCATCAACTGCTATCCCCATAAGCTTACTTTTCTGCATATTAATTCGAAGACCTGAAGCATAAAAAAAGCATTCCGGTACATGCACTATAGTGCTTATATTCGAGTCGCTCCACTGCCCCATAAACACGACATCATCTGCATAGAACAAATGTGATAATTTCACAACCGATCCAATAGAGACACCTTCAAACATACCTTCATCAACAACTTTTTGAAATGAAAGATGGAGACTTTCCATAACCAAAATGAATAAGAAAGGGGATAAAGGATCTCCCTGTTTCAATCCTTTATAGAACTGGAACTCGTTAGTCGGGCTCCCATTCACAAGAATCGACCCCCTAGAAGAAGATAAACAACTTTGAATCCAACCGCGCCAACGCACACCAAAACCAAATTTCTTCAATACATCATCTAAGTAATCCCAACGAACCGAGTCATAATCCTTTTCAAAATCAACCTTGAAAACCATAGACCGCTTCTTCTTAGATTTACACCACTGAATTAATTCATCTAAAATGAAAGGCCCATCGAGAATATTCCTATTGGCAACAAAAGCAGATTGGACCTCATTTACTAAATCTCCCAAGACAACTACGAGACGGTTCGCCAAAATCTTAGCAATAATTTTATATAAACTCCCAATCAAGCTAATAGGTCTAAAATCTTTAACCATTTTAGCATCTTGGGTTTTTGGGATCAAAGCAATAAACGAAGAATTCCCCCCTTTAGGAAACGAACCATGGTGAAAAAAATATGAAACATCGGCGTTTAAATCACCTTCAATAAGATCCCAATATCTTCGGAAGAAACCAAAAGTGAAGCCATCCGGACCCGGAGACTTGTCTAAACCGCAGTCCCACACGGCCCTTTTAATTTCAACCTTCGACACATATCTCTCTATATCTTCCCGTTGTTCTACCGAAAGCGTGTTAGGGAAATTCATATCTAAAGTGAAACGAAAAGAAGGTGGATGATCAAAACGATTCTTAAAATGCGCCAAAAATTCCTTTTTCACCATGGGTGGAGATTCTAACCAGATACCATCTACTAAAATACCTCGAATTGACATTTGGCTCCTTTTTTTATTTAAAATGCCATGGAAATATTTTGAGTTTTCGTCTCCTTCAATCGACCACTTAATCTTAGTCTTTTGAGCCACCTCCATTGTACTTAACTTATCCAAACTTTGAATATCTTTTATGATATTCAAACGTTTATTAAGAGTTTCCTGGTTAGCTTCTCCTTTATCTATAACAATATATATATCAGACAACATACCTTTCAAAGACTCTTTCTGCTTGTACGACCTGTCTTTCCTATCTTTTATCCATAAAGCAATTTTGATTTTAAATTCTTGACTTTTCATGAAACAAACTATAGCATTCGAATCTGAACAACCATACTCTTTCCAAACTTCATTCACAAAATTATCAAAGCCCTCTAACTCAAACCAATAATGAAAGAAACGAAAAGGGACAGGACCGTAATCAATGCATACCTCACGTAGTAAAATAGGCCTATGATCTGATAAGTAGCGATCCAACGAGATAGCAGATATATTTGGGCATGACTCCATCAATCCTTCCGAAATAAGAAAACGATCAAGTTTACTCATTTTAGAAGCCGATTTGTGAACCCAAGTAAATGAGCACCCTCCTAACGGAACGTCCACCAAAGTGGCCGAAGAGATGAAATAATTAAAAGCATCTGCACCCTGTTTGTTGAAAATAGACCCGAAACGTTCCTCACACAATCGGACTTCATTGAAATCCCCATAATAATTACTTCCCATTCCAATTTACAATCACATGATTTAGGTACTCCCATAACATTTTTTTTTAGAAAACTCTTGGGCGCATACAAGGATGATGAAGCCTCTTATCATTAAACACCCACAAACCTTGTATAGCTATGAAGTAATGAAATCGTTACATTATGTTTACAAAACATATTTGGATCCCACACAAAGCAAACCTCACGAATTACCAACCGGACCACACACATATTCAAATGGAATTACCCCAACATAGTCTTATATTACAAGCGTCTATGTTCTCCATTTTGTTTCTGAAGAGCCAAAAATTTACCTTATTTTTAAAACACTGACTCATTAACCCAATCTTTTTTAGCCTTTTGGGCTAGGCCTTGAACATTCAAAGACAGGAAATTCATCGATTAACCTCGTTAACTCCTCTTAATTCAATAATCTCCTCTATATTTCTAATGCACCCTTCCATCTTATATCCCATTGTTTGTCCAATCTTTACCAAATCGTCCATCGCCTGAATGATAGATCCTCCTGATTTTGGAATTTTAGTTTTCTTGAACGCCCAGTACATGTAGATGTCTCCACATCCTCCTTCAAGAGAGAAGTTGATCTTAACTTACTTGCCGCAGTGTAAATCATTCTCTTTACCTTGCTTTGAATCATTATTTATCTCTCCATTTTCATTGTCACTTGATTTTGAGCTGACAATCGTAGTCTCCTTGGGTGTAAATCCAGGTGGATACTTCAAACTTCCTTCTGAATGCACATCTTCTTTATCATTGACTTCTTTCTTTTCCAAAAGATCGTAAATATTAAAAGGATCTTCAGAATGTAAACCATTCATCCCATCATTTTTTGAATTAGAGTATGTAGGTTCAACAAATTCTTGTTCAAACACTGTTTCTGGGATTTCTTCGACCTCAGATTCTTCTTCTAACCTTTCACTCTTGTGCAAATCCCTATTTTCTCCAATCGAAGCCTCATTCATTGAGTCTTCTTCAGAATCGGTTTGAAGGTCATCTTCCTCTCTAAAATCCGGATTCCAACCATTCACTTCTTTAGCCCAGACCCAATAAGCTTTTCCTTCAGTAATGATTTTAAACGATTCAAATATGTTCTCTTCCATTGTCGTTTTAATACATACTCTCTTTCTATGAAAACATGAATCCTCCTCCTCTTCATAAAGTAACTCACCCCATTTAGATATTATTTTACTAAACGTATTTTTCGTCCATACTTTCAATGATTCTATTGGATTATGTATAATTATGATTATCTATTCTGTTGGTGTTTTGGAAAGAATATAGCTCTTTGATGTAGTAAAAAAATATTGTCCCAGTGATAAAAGAACTCACCTCCATGTATTGAAAGGTATCATTACGTGGTGACTAAAAGAAATGAATTTTTTTATATTTGTGTTTTCGACATCATCAATAACTTCCGAGGTCATGTCATTGTTACCATCTAGCTTTAACAGTTACAACTGATTTCTCCCGCTTTAATATCGCTGCATTAAACGGGTATCGTGCTAGTAGTGATAAACACCTAAACTTGTGAGAAAAGGTTAATGGTTTAAAACTCAGAAGCTACACATTTCCGGTAGATATAAAAAGAGTAAAAGATAATCAACGAAATAGCTATGTTGTATCGCAAACATTTGAGTGAAAACAATCGCTTTCACAAATAATCCGGATCGGGGATATTTTATCTATTACCCTGTTACTAAATTCATTTTTCAAGTTATTTTTTTATTTATTTATTTTAAACGACAACTAAGTATCACACATTATACACTACAAACTATCTCACATAACCTAAGCAAGACTTGAATCCATAATCATTTGATTATGGAGCTTCACACAAAACAAGAGGTATCATTAACGGGATGGGTTTTTCATTTTGTAAAAAAGAAAAAAAAGAATTGAATTTATATTACTCCGTATTTTCTTGTGTCTTACAAAATGACAAAACCACCTCATTATCAAACACACAATTTCCCACTATATGAAATTACAAAAACACCCCCAATCTCCCGCTATAAAACAGATCTCATCATCCTATAACAAACTCTCTTCTCCCATAACACACACATCACGACAAACAAACCTCTCATTCCGTTCGCCGGTCGAAAACAACCTCACATCGACCGCGACACGGTTCGAGACATACGTCATGGAAGAAGGACTCCTTACAAATTCAAGAAACGATAACAATAAAAACAGATTAATAACGAAAACGATAGGATGGAGTGTATTGGTGGAAGAAATGAAGAAACTAGGATTTATAGCTGGACCGATGGTTGCAGTGACGTTATCGCAGTATTTGTTACAAGTTATATCGGTTATGATGGTTGGACATCTTGGCGAGCTTGCGCTTTCCAGTACTTCTATTGCTATTTCGCTATCTAGCGTTACCGGCTTCAGTTTGATTGTTAGTTCTCTATATCTCTTTAAGCACACATATTTTGCGTGTTGCGTGTGCGTGTATGTTTGTGTTTTCGTACATTTGTTTATTTGCAAAATGTTGATAAGTGACATGTTTAAATTGTTTATACTGATAGGATAGTTTTTGAATTAGCTGTAGATGAATTTGAATTGTTTATGTGTGGCTGTTTTGAGCTAACCATATATTGATAGGATAGTTAAGCTTTAGGATTTTGCCAAACTAGCTGAAACTGTTGTAACTAGAACTGAAATTGGAGACGGAGTTGAGGATTTTTTTCTTTTTTTTTTTTAATAAGTTACTCAAAGTAGGATTCCACTTTTGAAGCTTATATTTCTAGAATCTCTCATAGTCTTTGTCAGCAAAACAATACTTATTTTTAAAGTAGCTTATTTTTCTACCTCATAATTAAGCATGCGCGTCAAACATGCTCTATGTAGTTGAATTAGTATTGTATATGTCGTTATTAATTTGGTAAATGTAAACTGTTTTGTATTTTGGTACTTTTTCTAGGCTCAAGTTTGATTAAAATTTTGGTTATTTGTTCAATAGTTTGCGTTTTTTTTTTTTTTTTTTTTTTTTTTTTTTTTTTTTTTAATTTTATGAAAGAACAGGAAGTATTAAGTGTATGGAATTATATTGTTAGGAATGAAATAAAGAAGTGATAATAATTTTTAATGTTCATATCTGTTTCTGATTTCGAAGGATTGGTGGTAGTGATATCCTTCCAAATTTTAATTAGCAACTATTAGTAAAATTGGAAGGATTATTACTAGGATTTTGTATTTTCATGGAAAACAATGATGATGACAATAAGTGCTGAGGTATAGAATAGAGTTGGTGGTGATTTTTTTTTTTTTTTTTTTTTTTTGAACTTAGTGTGGTGAATTTATTGATAGCACCAAAATCTGTTAAAAATAACTATTTGGCTCTTTGCTTTGATTAAGAAAGGGAAGAAATTAATAATGATGCCTTGCAAGAGATTAATTATCAGTTTATCACGAGTACAATGGTATGCGGCGAAGAAGGATTGGGCAAGGACGGCTTAGGACAACCCAACTGTGATAATACTGAATTATACAATGTTATAGGATGATATCTGTTTTATAGAGGTTTAGGGTTTTAGGGTTTAGGGTTAGGGTTTTTGGGTTTAGGGTTTGTAGTTTGGGGTTGTGTTCTAAAAAAAGATTTTAAAATTTTCATTTATAGATAATATATAAACTCGCAACAAACGATAAAAATAAGTTACGAAAGTATACAATATTAGATCTCTACAAAAGATAATTTTATTCATCATGAATGATATAGTTAGCTTTATCTAACTATTAACGGTTTGTAAGATAATTTTTAAATATAAGAGTGAAAGTGAATTTAATTAATTTGATTAAAAATGAATTATTTAGATTGATTCATTTTATTTTTAGTTTTTATGTAATCTTTATTGATGCACCTATGGTTTTGGATGCCATTTCCCTCATGAAAGGGAAAACATAACTGTGTCGCTGTCAAATGTTTTCTGATTAAGACACAAAAATTTTGTCTTATAATTCTCATTGGTGAGAGATCCAATAAGTTATTCTGTCCTATAAATTATTTAACATCTTGCAAAGAAAGCTGAATAGTTTTTTGGTGTATGAGAGGAAGTAGTCAAATTTGGATTGATCAGCTACTTGTTGACAAAATTTGTCTTTGTTGTTTCTGGGAAAGGCATTTAGTTGTCTTTCATAACCCACTTGTCTTTTTCTTAATTATTTTTTTAATAAACAAAATCATTCCCAATTCTATAGTCAACACACCCAGAATGCATATTAGAAAATTTCCAACTCCGGAGCATGTTGATTACTATCCCTTTATTGGAGTTGTTTCCTTTCGGAGCTCTTCTTCCCCTTTATCTAACATCCTTTATAAGATGGCTCAATTTGCCAGACTCAAGCCAATTCGAGTTGCCTCTTTAGCTGAAAGCAATCATTAGTGTAATGCCCCTTTCTCCTCATGATAGTCACAAAACCTATCCATGTTCTCTCTCTTCGGTGTTCCTACCATTAGAGGCGGAGGAGGAAGGTGCAATTGGTGTTTGCTAGAATCTTTTGGTGGCTTGATCAACAAATTCAGGGTTAGACGAGGAGTGTCATTCCTAGGAGCGTCACTCCGAAGATAATCATTCCTAGGTGCAACATACGTGGAGTATTGTTCTCTCGTTCGGTAATCATTCTGATGGTCGTTCCAACGACGATCTCCCCTTACGGAATCTTGGGGATATATCATTCCGGGGAGCTGGACATTGGTCCGTTATGTATGAATCATATACTTTCCCTCTTGGAATTTCGTGCTATTATGCACTTCTTCTTACGTGACAAAATCATCTACCCTCCTCATCATCTCTTTCACGATACGAAGTACTTGATCAGAGAACCGATTGGCTAATTCTGGACACTTTTGGGCACTCATGAAGGATGAAATCAACATGACCTCCAGAACATCGAGAATATAACTACTCTCTTCGGTCCATCTTCCGGTTCTGTTCATTCGCTCTCCGGTTTATCTTTGTAATTTTCGTAGGATCTTTGAAACATGCTCTCCGCAACGCGAACTAAAACTTTCTAGAAGCTCACCAATCAGAATACAACCGGGAGTCAATTGAACCATCCATGGCCGAGCCATCTAATGTCTGCTGGAACATCCTACATCATACCGGCATTTACCATTCCCCAGAGTTTGTTGCCCCAACAAATCTATTGATGTGATCATTCGGATTTGTCGATCCATCATAGATTTTCACATTCATTGGCATTATGTGTTTTAGGGATGAGAACTCAATGATTCTCTTTGTGAACGGCGACCTTAAGGATTCTTTGAATGGTTTTTGAAGGTCGTCTTCCTTCGACCCTTCGGTCGCTTTGTCGTTCGGACCACCTATTGTGAATAAGGTATCGTCACTAAAATCTAAACGTAACAGAGTTTTCGAGTCATTGTTCTTCTTTTTGTGCTCTTTCAAAAGGGTCCGAAGGGTATACAGGTGCCCTGGATAAGGTCTTGCGTACTAGATGAGTCTGAGGTGTTCCCTCCACCTCCTCTAGCATTGTCGAGCGGAGTATGTTGATTGGAATCTAAAGTAGGACCCATCATTCTAGATCTCTGGTAGATTAAATAACATGCGCCAAAGATGGGGCCAATTTGTAGAAGTAAATAATTGCTCCTCGGCTTGAGCACGTGTAGGTTTCTCTGGACTAAGCGAATGATGTCCTTCAAGCACCTAACATATGACAGACACGCATTAGCCTAGCCTTAGGTTTGATCCCATGACCAAGCTCCGGCATGGGAATAAGTAATAGGTATAGGCCGAAATTGCTAAGTAATAATGCATGTGAATTAGTTAGTTGACCCTTGAATGAAGTTGGGTTATTTATACTACTAAAACTACTCTACCTGACAATATAGGGATTGAGGGAGCCTAGCTATGCCTAGTCTAGTTGCTAGAGTCAGTTCACGTGGGGGAAAATATCCGAGATAGGTAGCTTGAGTATGGTCTTTGATGTACTATTGGGTAAAGAATTTCCGGGTCAAAGAGTGCTCTTCTTCCATTGTGGTCGCCGAAATGTGTTACTTTGGACATGTGTAGACACTTATCGTCCCCGCACGTATTCTCAACCATATACACAACACTATGTTATATCGCAGACATCTTAATTAGTTAAAATAATTGCTTTTGCAAATAAACTGGATTGGAAATCAGTGGCGGACCTAGCCGGATTACTAAGGTGGTTCCCTTACTTAGTAACATAAAAAATCAACTTATCAAAAATTTAACCCACTCAATGGGTCGGGTCCAAAACAAGAACTTAATTACTGTATCATTTATCAATAAGAGTTGATTGTTAAACAAACAAAGTTGATTTTCACCAAATGACAGTTTGGCTTATACTGACGTTAGTGTCTTCTAAAAGTAATTATAAAATGTTGAAGATCTCATATCCATAAATCACTTTTATTTATTTGCAACTTGTATATTATCTCTAAAAATGAATTATAAAATATCTTGACATAGAGTACTTGTCTTTTTAAAGGGAGGTGATTTGTACACTCTATGAATTGATTGTAACAATAAAAAATATTACATCTTGACATTTATACCCTTACAGGGGTAAATATGGGTAAAGTGATCTAAGGGTATATATGTCAGTATATAATATTTTTGAGTGTCCTAATCAATTAATAGAGTGTGCAAATCACCTTCCAAAAATTGCATAAGTTACTTGTTTAACTTTATAAGTCAAAAAGAAAAAAGAAAGAGAATAGTTAAATATAAAGTTAAGAAGAAAAAAGAAAAAGAATAGTTAAATATGGGAATCTGAGAAATAAAAACCAAAAAATATGTTTGTTTTGTTCAAAAAATAACATTTTATACATCTTCCCCAACTCATTTCTCCCTCTTCACCATTTTCATCTTCTTATTCTTTTCTTTTTCAAAATTATCTATCTTTTCTTCATCAAATACATCTAAAAAAAATAGATTTGTGTCCTCAATTTTAGCTCTTTCTGGTTTAAAATCAATCTAGGGTGGTTCCTAACATTTTTCTAAAGTAGGTCTCAAAAACTTTTATGCATCATCTCTATACGATTTCGACTTTTAAGGTGGTTCCCGGAAACCACCTTGGCATAAGGTGGGTCCGCCTTGTGAATATTTTACCCATTACCCCGTTACTAAATTCAAATTCTTTTTCTGTTTTACAAAATGACAAAACCACCCCGTTATCAAACACACATTTTCCCACCTTACAAAATTACAAAAACACCCCCAATCTCCCGCTATAAACAGATCCCATCATCCTATAACAAACTCTCTTTACCATAACACTTACATCACCTACATAACAACAAACAAAACAAACAAACCTCTCATTCCGTTCGCCGGTCAAAAACATATTCACATCGACCACGAGACGGTTCGAGACGTACGTCATGGAAGAAGGACTTCTTATGAATTCAAGACACGATAACAATAATAACAGATTAATAACGACAACGATAGGATGGAGTGTATTAGTGGATGAAATGAAGAAACTAGGATATATAGCTGGTCCGATGGTTGCAGTGACGTTATCGCAGTATTTGTTACAAGTTATATCTGTTATGATGGTTGGACATCTTGGCGAGCTTGCGCTTTCCAGTACTTCTATTGCTATTTCGCTATTCTGCGTTACGGCTTCAGTTTGATTGTTAGTTCTCTATATCTCTTTAGAAAACATATTTTGCCTGCTCTATGTATGTGTATGTTCCTGTTTTCATCTATTTGTTTATTTGCAAAACATTGATAACTGACATTTTTTAATTGTTTATATTGATAGGATAGTTTTTGAATTAGCTGTAGATGAATTTGAATTGTGTATCTGTGTCTGTTTTGAGCTAATCATATATTGATAGGATAGTTAGGCTTTTCGATTAAATGTATGTTTGCCAAAACTAGGTGAGAGCTGAGTTTAAAGAGTTCAGGGTGATTTTTTTTAATAAGTTACTCAAAGTAGGATTCCACTGTTGAAGCTGTTGAGATCTTTTCACAGGTTTTGGTTGGACACAATTGCATTCAAGTATGCGTTTAAAGTTTGATATGATTGTAGCAGCGTTTGGTTATATTTGTTTGAAATGAATTTCGATGTAACGATAAGTATTAAAAGGACTTAATTATATTTGACAAAGTTCTAGGCTATTTATATCTTGTGAAACGACACCATCATACATGAGTCAACCAATGTGTCGTTTCAACAGATAACTTTCTTTTACATAACGTTTTACATAAGCGCCATACCGGCATTAACTAAACTAATGGGCTGTTTGGGTTAGAAGTTTGACCCAAACAAGTTCTACCCATAATGACCCATACATTACATAATATAAATAAGATGTCTTAAAACAAGCATTACAAGCATTAATAAGGTAATATTCTCCTCCAATGCTTTAATGCCATTGTCCACTTGCTTCCGGTTTTGATCTTCAAGTGATGATTTCAAAATCATCACTAAGCTTTTCCATGCTTTCATCGCAACTTCATCCTTGCTTCCTTTGTTGGCTTCTTCCATAAATGCATCCTCTCAAAGCATCCTTGTCCATCCTTCGGTATCTTTGGTGCTCTGCAATGATCTGCATCATCCCGTGCCATTTGAATGTCCGCAGATCTCGCCATTCTCTTCCACACCATCCGGCTTTCCTTGCACCCTTTTGCTTCTTCATAATACACCTTAACCATACCAATGTACTTTGTACATTTCTTTCATCGCTTGTAATGCTCATTCGCCAATCCTAATATCCTGCAACTTGATGCCAATTTATTGAAAGTGACATTCATAAATCCACGATTGTATCAGCTTTTATATAAGGCTAGTAAGTCAATCTTAATCGCCCTATATATGGTGGTAATTCTCCAATTCATGTTGCCTTAAGAATCCTATATAAACCACTAACATCTCCATGAGTTTTCCATTGAACACTTCCCGCCTTGCATATACCAATCTTTCGATTTCAATAAGTCTAAGAATGCAATAAATCTCTTGAAAGTGTTTACCTTCATGAAGTACAAAGTCCCATTGATGCTTAGATACTCACTATCTACATAATCATGATCTTCACTTATCATCCACATTCATTTCCTCCATGCCTTTGATCGGGAGCATTCTTCTTCAAGATCCAATGATCTAAAATACCCATCCGAAGAATCATTATGACTTTCTTTGATGCTATCTTCCTTTTACGCTTCCAATTGCTTTTGTATTCAAGTCTTCTTCCATGTTGTTCAAGATGTACCCAATCTTGCATCTATTTCCTCATAACTTATCATGAATCCTTGGTTTTCCAATTGCTCTAGACTTAGAACATTCAATGTAACCTCGGTGTGAAAGTTACATTTCGTATTACCAATCTCCTTCTCTTGTCATCACATATGCTTCTCCTATGCCATATGAAACTATAAATTTCTTTTGCCTCTCTTCGTCTCCTTCACTTTAAATCTCTGAATCATACGTTTGAACAAATGCTTCATAGGACACATATGTTTCTTGTATATAGCACTGACATACCATATATCATCCCAGTTGTTCAAATCAGAGCCCTCAACCATATAATCTGTTGTCACATGCACAGTTTCTGGTTGGTATTTGAAAGGTTCTGAGTTTGCAGTTTTTGTGGCTATTTCTTCCATGTTTTCTCACGCAAGTCTTCTTCTCCTTGGGACTTCTAATAAATGTGCCTCTTTTCTTGCAAATATAGCAACGTGCACGCCTATCTTTTCTAGACAGTTTGCTTGGTTCTCCAACTTCTTTAATGTAACTGCTTCCCAACGGGTGTTTGGTTTTTGTGGCGTTAAACGAAACAACTTCCTCCATTTTTCTTTTAAGTAATTGCTTTCCTTCAGGGGATATATGTTTTTTGTGCTTTGACCACTTTGGGGTAATGGGTTGGGCTTCACGTTGTAAATAATACGTATTGAGGGGTGTTTTATTTTTCATTTTCAATTAGGTTTTCCGGAATCGTAACATAAGCTCGATACCATTGTTGAGATCTTTCACGAGGTTTTGGTCGACACGATTGCATTCAAGTATGCGTTTAAAGTTTGACATGATTGTAGGCAACGTTTGGTTATATTTGTTCATGAAATGAATTTCGATGTACGAAGTATTAAAAGGACTTAATTATATTTGACAAAGTTCCTAGGTTATTTATATCTTGTGAAACGACACCATCATACATGAGTCAACCAATGTGTCGTTTCAACGGGATAACCGCTTTTACATAACCGCTTTTACATCGAAATTCATTTCGCAAACAAATATAACCAAACGTTGCCTACAATCATGTCAAACTTTAAACGATACTTGAATGCAATTGTGTCCAACCAAACCCGTGAAAAGATCTCAACAAGCTTCTAGAGATTATATTTCTAGAATCTCTCATAGTCTTTGTCAATAAACAATACTTAGTTTTATAGTAGCTTATGGTTCTACCCTCATAAGCATGCACGCCAAACATGCTCTTTTTTTTTAACGGCATTTTATAAATAAAAAAACTAGCAAGATACTAGATAAGAGTACAAGAGGGGGATAAAGCGTTACAAGGGTAATCAAACCACTCTATCCAATTTAAAGAGTATTTTTTACATCTACTAGTAATCCAATTGAAAGAATATATCTTAATGTCGTTAAAGATGAGTTCCTTAGTGGGTCTCTTTAGCGGAGAAAATGATGTTGTTTCTATATCGCCATATGGACCAAATGGTAGTCCTGACTACCGATCGAAAAACCGTAGAATTTGTCTTGCGGGAGCGTGGTCTCGCCAAATGAATCAAATCATGTAAAGTGACGAAGAGACATTCGAATCCTCCACCATTTTAGAACTTAGCCAAATTTCCTTAGCGACCTTGCAATGGATGAATAAATGCTCTTCCGCTTCGATGCCATCATCACACAAAGGACACCTCACGAGTCTAGGTCTATGCCTCTACGATCAAGGTTGGAGCGAGTTGCCATCCTACCATTCAAAACCCGCCACGTGTTGATGTTGATCTTCAAAGGATGACATTATTCCAAAGAAAGTTGTTGGAGATGGGGCATAAGCGGTATGGAGGTGATGTAGGAACGCATACCCTTAACCGTAAAGCCTCGAGTCATCTATAATACACTCCCATGCATCGCCTATGTTTGAAAGGTGTAATTGCGATAGGAGACTAGTGAGGTTGGTAAGCTCCTCCAGTTCAGGAGATGTTCTCGGCTCCCTACGCCAAGCCCAGTTAAAGAGCAGACCAGGAGGGGAATTCGGGTTTGACCCGACATCTATGTGGTGAGAAACTGAAATAACAGGGGTTGATATAATAGATACCGGACATCTCTCACTAACGTAGCAATTTGGGTTAACATCGAGCTTGTGAAGTCGGGGGAACAAAACCTGTAAGGTGGAACCTCCTGACCAAGTATCATGCCAAAAGCAAGTCGTTTGGCCATTTCCTAGCTTAATCTTGAAGATCGAAGAGAGATTGATGTTTACTTTGAGAAGATCATCTCTAAGCCTCACGATATGGTACCAAACACCAGAGTTGGATCTTATGGGAGAGTTATCATTAAGGCAACCCGACGAGCCATAAATAGAGCAGATAAGTTTGCGCCAAACATGCTCTATGTAGTTGAATTAGTATCGTATATGTCGTTATTAATTTATTACATGTAAACTGTTTTGCATTTTGGTACTTTTTCTAGGCTCAAGTTTGATAAAAATTTTGGTTATTTGTTCAGTAGTTTACGTTTTTTAATTCTCATGTCAGAAAAGGAAGTATTAAGTATATGGATTTAGTATTGTTAGGAATGAAATAAAGAGGTGATAATAATTTTTAATGTTCATATCTGTTTCTGATTTCGAAGGATTGTTGGTAGTGATATCCTTCCAAATGTTAATTAGCAACGATTAGTAAAACTGGAAGGATTATTACTAGGATTCTATATTTTCATGGAAAACAATGATGATGACAATGAGGTACTAATATAGAATACAGTTGGTAGTGAATATATGGAATAGCACCTAAGTCTGTTAAAAATAGCTATTTGGCTCTCTGCTTTGAATTAGAAAGGGAAGAAATTAATAATGATGTCTTACGGTTTATCACGAGCACAATGGTACGCGGTGAAGAAGGATTGGGCAAGGACGGCTTAGGACAACCTAACATTTACTAGTATATCTCGTTTTATATGGGAATCTTTATTTTGCTAATTCAGTATTGTGCTCTGCAGAGACCATATATAATATTTGATCTGGCCTATATAAGAGGTATATTTACTAAATTTTCTTGTTCCATAAGGAAAATTAATAATTTAAGATACACATTTTAGAAAATCGATTTTAAAGGTTGTTATTCAACAATGGACTATTTAGTTAAGTTGATTGTAATCATCATTACATTCCATCCAGATTCTAAAGATGGAGGAATAATAGTCTTTTGAAGTTCTAATGTAGCACCTAATTTGAACAGTAATTATACTACTTATGCTGAACTAGCTGTTAGATATATATTTTGCTTAGAATGCTGGTTTTATAAAGGTTTTGTTCCAATAGTGGTCCTTCATAGGGATATTCAAAGTTGCTTTCTTAGTAGAGGTGAGGACATAAGTTGTGTGGTCGAATATTATGATTTTTGTGTGTGGTTCTGTTTGTTTTCTTGGTTAGCAGCTGATAATTTCAAGATATTAAAATTGAGGAGTTATGGTGCAAATTTGTTCAGTACACCATACATATTATTATGTAAGTTATGATAATACTAATAAAGAATGGCCTCGCCTTAGAGAGGCTAACTAGCTAAGACTAATAATCCGTAGTTAAAAAGAGTAATCGTGATAGAACGGAACATGTATTAAAATTGCTATTAATATGTTATTGGACATCTTCAATGAATTTAGAACACAAGTTTTCATTTTTCTTTAGTGGTTGGCAAATACTGAAACTTTGTTCTGGTTTTCGATGCCATTTCCGTCATGAAAGGAAAACATGACTGTGTCACTGTCAAATGTTTTCTGATTAAGACAAACTTTTGTCTTATAATTCTCATTGGTGAGAGATCCAATAAGTTATTCTGTCCTATAAATTATTTAACACCTTGGAAAGAAACTTGAATAGTTTTTTTTTTTTTTTTTTTTTTTTTTTTATTATTTATTTTTTCCTGATATTAGTAATGTATGGTGCATGAGAGGAAGTAGTCAAATTTGGATTGATCAGTTACTTGTTGCTTCTAGGAAATGCAATTAGTTGTCTTTCATAATCCACTTGTCCTTTTCCCAATTATTTTTTAACAAACAAAATCATTTTTTTCCCATTTCTATGGTCAACACACCCAGAATACAGATTAGAAATTTTCTTGTGTGCATTATTGGACCCCATTCAGTGCATACCAATCAGTGTTTAAGTTATATTTTAAGTATTTATCACCATATACACTTTTGCTATTAGTATATCTTTGTCTGATGCCTAGTGAAATTAGCATAAGGTCTATGGCCCATAAGTCCAAATACATCATTTTTAAAATTGGTCTGATTTAATGTAAGAAATGAACATTTAAAGCAATTATTATTATTATTTTTAATAAAGTGACACTAGTTGTCTGTTTATGTTTGGGAGGTGATTTTAACACAATAAAACTATTTGGCACACAATAAGTAAATTTTGTATTTTGTTGTAACATATGTTGTGTTGATGGTTTACTATCTGCGTACAAAAAAATTACTTAAAACCGATTCTTAATGTAATCTAGTGGTTAAGCTTCCGTTTGTGAACCTATACATCATGATTTCTAAAAAATACCTTTTACATTGGTTAGTGGATTACCATTTGTGGGTTAACGTCATAACGAGTGAAGTTTCACAGTTCAAGTGCGGTTCTATATCTTTAAAGAAATGACAGTACTGAAGAGATATCAAACTGGTAGAACTTTTTGACTTTTGTAGACTGCTCCTAGTTAATAGAATTGTCATGAGATTGTTTTGACCCGATGCACTTCTAATCTGATCCTTGAATATTCTTGACACATTAAACATTATTGTTTACCATGCATGGCAAATGATTCTTCATCTTGCAGATACTGCACAATAGAATGTAAAATTGAGAGTGTATAATTAATTACATTGGATTGTTTAATCAAAATATTTAATTTGAGTTGTTTTGACTTTTGACAGTTGGGTATGTCTAGTGCACTGGAAACACTATGTGGACAGGCTTATGGAGCTCAACAATACAAAAAAATTGGAACACAGACTTACACTGCTATGGTTTCTCTTCTAATTGTTTGCATTCCTCTTGCTATCTTCTGGAAATATACCGGAACACTACTTGTTCTTGTTGGTCAAAGCCCTTCGATTTCACATGAAGCTGGGAAATTCATCACTTACCTTATCCCTGCACTCTTTGCTTCTGCAATTCTTCAACCACTTGTTCGATATTTCCAAATGCAAAGCATGCTATTGCCGATGCTTGCCAGCTCAGCAGTTGCACTATGTCTGCACATACCCCTTTGCTGGGCCCTTGTGTATAAAACTGGATTGGGGAACATTGGGGCAGCAATATCTATGAGCGTTGCTATGTGGTCAAATGCTATCTTCCTCTTATCTTACATGATGTATTCTCCTTCGTGTGCAAAACTCGCTCTCCATTCTCAGTTGATGTGTTTCACGGATGAGACAATTCTTCAGCTTTGGTATACCATCAGCTGTCATGATTTGGTAATTTCATCTCCTTGCAAAAAATCATATTTACTTAGTTGAAATTTTTCCGATTCTAAAGTTTTAGATGTGTCCTAACTTTTGCAGCCTTGAATGGTGGTCATATGAGTTCCTCATATTGCTTTCTGGGCTTCTGCCAAATCCTGAGCTTGAAACTTCAGTTCTTTCAATCTGGTATGGTATCTACAAAGCTTTGCCACCCTTTCCTTTATAGTAACTTATATCCTACTTTGAACTCATGTTTTAGACATAATAAGTAATGATTTTTGTTTGTGCATTTCTTCGACAGTCTCAATACTATTGCTACACTCTATGCTATACCATATGGATTTGCTGCCGTGTTAGGTTTGTTAAAATCTCATGATGACATTGCCTTACTTTCATCTACTTATAGTTGTGCATGCATGATTAATATGCTTATGGTGGTGTGTCATATCGTTCCAGCACAAGAGTCTCAAATGAACTCGGGGCAGGGAATCCAAAAGGGGCTCGTGTAGCAGTCAATGCCATCATGATCCTTGCAGTTGTTGAGACATCTATAGTCAGCATGATCGTTTTTGTCAATAGGCGCATTTTTGGATACATTTTCACAAATGAGAAGGAAGTTGTCGATTATGTTACAAAAATAGCACCTCTTCTATGTGTAAACATCATTATGGATAGTCTACAGGGAACCCTTTCAGGTTACACGACCTCCTCTGATCCTTACTATATACTGATTTCATCCATTCTTGTTGCATGTTTGTGTGTGTTTTACTGCATTAATAATGAAGGGTGCTGTTTATTGATAAAATAGGTGTTGCAAGGGGTGTGGGATGGCAACATATAGGGGCATACGCGAATCTTGCTGCATTTTATCTTGTTGGAATCCCTGTTGCTGCTTTTTTGGGCTTCTGCACCTCACTAAGAGGAGAGGGGTTGTGGATTGGAATACTAGTCGGCGCCATAATACAAGTTGTTCTACTTTCAGCTGTTACCATTTGTACAAATTATGAAAAACAGGTATGCCCTATCTCAATCTGCTTTTGTCTCCTGTTACTGTACTTTTTCTTATAATGATGAACTAGTACAAGAAGAAGAGAAGATATATAAATAAAATAGCAAACTCATTAAAAAGTTTGACGGGTTTGGGCTTGGTTTTAGATAGTTAAGCTCGGAAACTCGGGCTTTACCAAAATCTTTAGTGTATACTCTCTTCTAGGATTACATAAACTATATTATTACAATCGTCATAACATATGAATTTTTGGTGCATGTCTTTAGGCTGACCCAAACACTTATGTGCCCAAAACTTTCCATGTTTATGTATATTATCAGATTTATGTTAAGCATGTGAAACCTGCATTATCACAATAACAATCATGTTTTCTAGAAAGTGGTGGAGGTTATATGCAATGTAAATAACTTTCATGTCCTTGGACCCATTTAACACCTGCTTGTTTACGTTATGCTAATTGATGAAATTGGGTTTCTGATGAGTACTTAATGGTTCAGGCAACCAGGGCTAGGGAGAGATTATTTGAGGAAGAATGTTCAACGGAGGATATACGTTACTGAACTGAAGCCATTTTGCAGAAATTCTTGCGAAGAAGACCTTGCTCAATTTACTCTATGTAGCTTCTATATACGAACTGTACAAAACCTATATGGAATTTTTGGCTCGTTATTGGATTTAACTGTTAGCAAACTCCAACAGCCCCATCCCGCTTCTAGCTCTTAGTGCAGCTAAGGTGCATATCTCTTTGTACCTGTTTTTGGTTAGTATCATTTTGTAGCTTGTGTTGTTATTGACTATTTCAAGATAGAGGAGTTAATTGTTGTTTAATTGGAAGATATATTGGTGACTTTCTATTTTGTATATGTGATAGGACATTCACACAATCTAAAATGGAAAGTGAAAATTCTAAAGAAACTAGAAGTATAATTTCATTTTCGTCCAAAAGAAATTGTTTGGATTTTTAGCTTGTATCAGAGATTATTATTATCCAAATTAAGGAGGGTTATTGGTGTGTCCGACCTGTCCTTGGTCCTTTGTGTTTTGGCTGTCGTCTCATATGTTACATCAGGTGGTCTCATTATTTACATCAAGTGGATTGTTGCAGCTGCTTTTGCTAAGTTCCTTCACAACCAGTGGGTCACTTACATAAGTTTGATATTATAGTATGAAAGTTTGGTTTTGGCTACATCTTTTCATTGGTGGCTGCTACTGTTATGGGAATTATCATTCTCTTGAAGTTGTAGTTCTCACGTTTCGATGGTACCAATCCTTCTTTGGTATTTTTCTTAGTGTGACAGTTGAGGTTTTAGTTTTTGTAGTCATTTGGATTGCATGTTTAGTTTTCTTGTTTCCTTTCGGGTCCTTTCCTCTTTAATTAGCTTTATTTAATTGAAGATGGGATGACTTTATTGTGCGCTTACCATTGTAGTAGTCGTGTTCGTGTTAATTTATTGGGTTGGCGTGTTGCAAGTTAAGATACCTTTACCCAAACACGACCCATTTATTAATCGTGAAACTCACCCAACCTGCTTGATAACACGCAGAACGTATTCAGTTTTGTAACCCTGCTTAACCCATTTAAGTAAATAGGTCAAACAGTGAATAAAATTGGTGGTTTGTCGATTTAACTAGTTTAAACGAAAATGATATAGAATCTAAAATATGATAAGAATAACATCTGAATAACTAGCGAGAATTTTCTCGAATTATAAGCGTCAATTTCACGATATCTAAGGTATAAAATTATAATTCACTCATACTTAAGTAAATAATAATATACATTTAATCTACATCCAACATAAAAACAGGTTATATATTTTATTTTTAAGATCTTATATACTTAAACGGCTCACGGGTTGGCTTGTTAATCTTACTCAACCTGAAACACTAATTCGCTTATTAAACAGGTTAGGCGGGTTGACCGGCGGGTTGACCCATTTTCACCCAAACATTTAACTTCGTGTCGGGTTCGTGTAGCTGCTTATCGCATAGGTAATGAAATTATCTCCCCTACTTGTATTGTATCTCGGTTTTCTTTTGGGTTCTTTATATTTTATTGCCTTTCTAAAAAAGTTAACAACAATAGAAGTATAATTCTCATTTTCCTCCAAAAGAAAATGCGTACCGTCCTTGTTTTTCGTTTAGTTTACATTTCATAACAACCAAAAGATAAAATTAAAAGATCGAAGACATCATAAAATATATCCAGTCAAGGACTATTTTAGTATGGTGTCAATATAATACTTATGCTGACGAGTCAAGGGGTATTTTGTTCACTTTTTGGGAATTTGGCTTTAAGTATGACACTCGATACCTTTTTAAAAGTTAATAACTGAGTGATTATTTTTATTCTATTTTTGTTTGGTTTTCGGGGCGATTTGTCGCCCCTTGTACCCACCTAACTCCTTACACAAGCATATACATAATGACCCTACAAGGCTATAATTAGTAGTCAGCTACTCATCTCAAGTCCCAACAACTTCATCTCATGGAAGAAGGATTGCTTTTAAAGGAAAGGAATAATAATAGACAAGTAACATGTCGTGTATTAGTGGAAGAGATGAAGAAACTAGGATTTGTTGCTGGTCCAATGGCGGTAGTGACTCTGTCTCAATACTTGTTACAAGTTACGTCGGTCATGATGGTTGGTCATCTCGGTGAACTTGCTCTTTCTAGCACCTCAATTGCTATCTCACTCTCTGGCGTCACGGGCTTCAGCCTGATTGTTAGTCCTCTCTTTACATACTTACATATTTATGTTACATATATATTTGATGTTTTCCGAGCTTACTGGGGTCTTTGGTATTGTGTCTTAAATAGTTTATCTGATTATAATGTTATGTAGCAGATTGTAATAGTGTTTGGATTCTTCAAGAAAACTTGTTTTTACTGGCACATAGTTAAATAACAATCGCAAACAGCCTCAAAATTTACTATCTACGATGTCAAAGTGCAATGAGCAGACAAACATTTTATAATAAGCAATTCAGAACACCCGCTATTCAAGTTATTTGTATTCAAAATGCAACCAAGTCGCCAACGTATATATAGCTATGATAATTTTCGCATTGATTTTAAAAAAAAAAAAAATTATAGTCGGTTTATTGTGATGTTTTATTGGATCTTTGTTGACCCATTTTCCATTACACAGTGACATTTATTGAATGACTTCATTGTTCTATTGTTAATCTATCTGGTTGTTAGAAGAGTACATCCACTTTGTGATATCTCTTTGTACCAAAACCAGAATCAAAAAGAGTTTAGCTTTTTATGTGATTTTGTTTTATGTATACACGTATGTGTAGAAACGTAAGCTCTTAAGTTTTGGATGAAATTCTGTGGTCTAAATTTTGTACTTATGGCTTTGCATACTCAGGGCACATGTACTGTATTTTTGTAGTAATTCTCAGAAAATGTCATGCATAATTGAAAGTTGGATTTAATTTTGGATGATTCATGATTGAGACCTATTTTCATTCATATGTAACCTTCATTGATATAAGAACCCTTGAAGTCATTTTATAAGAAAAATAAATAAAAAATAACAATATTGTGACTCCTTGAGAGCAAGTTGGTAGCTTATAAGAGGTGCTTAAAGTATAATGTTAAAGATGTAGTCAAGTTTGTACTACTCAGGCACTTGTTGACAAATTTTGTTTTTGATGTTTCTTACAAATTCATTTCTTTGTCTGTCATGTTGCAGTTGTTAGCCCTTATAATGATTTTAGAATCAAATGTTTAGTATTACATATTATGTTTAAGACTTTAGTTTAATGTATGTTTATGTATTTGTGATTGGGTCGAAAACAATGTCTCATATGGGTCGAAACTGTTATAACCCATACAGCCCATTCCATTTATCGATATTAGGAAACGGTTACTTCAAGAGTCACAACGTTTGGAGAACAAATCTGTACCGTTTCAATTCCTATATAAACGTGAGTTTCCAACCCGGAAATCACAACAACCAAGAACGATTATCGAGATCTAATAGAATTATTGTTAGTATACTTTGTTTGTTATTTACCCGTGTTATGCTTTTATTCCAAACACCCCTATACGCAGACCTTCAATCCATAACCATGAAATCATTACTTAGAACGAGCGATGTTGGTGTTGATCCAAGAAATAAATGGCATCGAGCTTTGGTTCAAGAGTGGAAACACCAACGCTTAAACATTCAGGGTTCCAAAGTGGGCGTTACTTTTGAGGGAACACCAAGCGCGTGTTTCAATGGAACATGAGAAGAAGAAGTCGATTTCGCCAAAGGAAAGCAACCATTGGTTCAAGCAGTCCTCGACAATGAAGCATTTAACGCCAAGACTAAAGCGGACTGAAGTTTGTGAAGAAAAAGAAAACCGCCCCAAATAAGAAAGCACAAAACGAAGTGTTATATATGTCGAGAAAAAGGACACCCTTTGGGCGTGCGAACGAAGAAAGAAATTGGGTGGCGTTGAATCGAACAAGAGGTCGCCTAACGAACCGGATAATTGATCAAGAAAGAATGTATCCCAAAAGGTTTACATATATGGCGACTACACTTTGAATGGAGCGGATGAAGACGGATGGAGCGACATTTGGTGCGTGAGTAAGCATTATAAAGTTCATATGCGCCTAGAGAATTATGTTTGATGATGTGAATTATAAGTTTAAGTTAGTAGGCAAAGATGAACATGATTGCAAATTCATATTTCGTATGGAATTGCACTACCACTATCAAAACAGAGTTGGGTAATTTAGTTGTGAGGCAACACAAGATATACTCCAAGTTTCGCATAATATCCTTAGTCTAGAATTGTTAGAAGCAAGGATTTTGTGAAAATTAAGGATGCTAGATGTAGCATATACCATATGTATTATGATGAGAAACAGATTCGGATGTGCCGTGAACATGGAAAAGAAAAAGTTGGACCGAAAGAAGTGGTACAAGAACATAATGAGTACTTGCAGAGGTACTTTGAAGCAATTGACCCAGGAGACGAATGTTCATTAGTTAGAGGAATAGAAGATTTAGATTGGAATAAGGATGTAACCCAAGATTACATAGACGAAGACTTCCTTAGTTTCAATTGAACGTTATACGCTCTCCAGGTTAATTCATTCTCGAGATTTCTCTCATTCATGAACTTGTTGAAAAAGGATAGTATATTATACAAGAATTGGAAGTCCTCAACAAGAGATTTGTAGATATGATAAGATGGTTTTACTTAGTGCACTTGAATTACGATACACTCGTTGTAATACCACCCGTTGTCAAAGATGTCGAAGTGAACCTGCTATGTTTGATGAAAAGTGTTGAAAGTTTGGGCGGCTATTTTCCCGTCACCATGAGTGATAAATGGGAACCATAGCCCGATTATAAGGCCTAGACATCGAAGATGGAGAAGCGATCAAGAGTTGTTATAAGAAGTATTTGGATCTAGTTGTAGTCTACCATGAAACCGCTTGGTGTGCCTTGGGGTGAAACGTCAAAGAATGTAGGAGACGAAGCAAAGTTGACTTCGCCATGGACCTACAAGACCGAAGGACAAGAGGTGAAGGATGGAGCAATAGAATCCAATGAGACCATTTCGGTGTGAGGCTTGAAGAAAATGAAGAAGATGATGAAGTAATGATTTCCAGATCATTACTTGAAGACACGACAAGCAGAAGTTCAAGAAGTTTGAATCTAAAACATTAGGGGGGAAATTGTTAGCCCTTATAATGATTTTAGAATCAAATGTTTAGTATTACATATTATGTTTAAGACTTTAGTTTAATGTATGTTTATGTATTTGTGATTGGGTCGAAAACAATGTCTGCATATGGGTCGAAACTGTTATAACCCATACAGGCCCATTCCATTTACTGATATTAGGAAAACGGTTACTTCTCCAAGAGTCACAACGTTTGGAGAACAAATACCGGTACCGTTTCAATTCCTATATAAACGTGAGTTTCCAACCTGTGGAAATCACAACAACCAAGAACGATTATCAGTATCTAATAGAATTATTGTTAGTATACTTTGTTTGTTATTTACCCGTGTTACTGTTTTATTCCAAACACCCCTATACGCAGACCTTCAATCCATAACCATGAAATCATTACTTAGAACGAGCGATGTTGGTGTTGATCCTGTAAATAGCAGTTATTCTTTCTTCCATATGCATATATAACATAACACTGACATAGATTATAATATTCGCATAATTGGATCTCATTAAGATTAAACGAGTTTAACTTCTAGACCCCTATAACTACACTTTATAATTTACTGATGCTCCATCATTAAGAAAGGATGAATGTGATGACCTACATGTTGGACTAATACAAGATAACCGTGGGTTAATATGTTAACAAAAGCATATATATTATACTCCTACAGTTATCTCACTAACTATGATTAGATTTTGGACTTTGGAATGCATAATATAACTTGGAATTTTTATCTAACAGATGGGGATGTCTAGTGCACTTGAAACTTTATGTGGACAAGCTTACGGTGCTCAGCAGTATAAAAAATTTGGAAATCAAATTTACACGGCCATGTTGTCTCTTTTAATTGTTTGCATACCTCTTCCTATCTTTTGGAAATATACTGAAACAATACTCATTTTTGTGGGTCAAAGCCCTTTGATTTCACATGAAGCTGGAAAATTCATTACTTACCTTATCCCAGCACTCTTCGCTTATGCTATTCTGCAACCACTTGTTCGATATTTTCAAATGCAAAGCATGCTATTGCCCATGCTTGCCAGCTCAGCTGTTGCTTTATGCCTACACATTCCTCTTTGTTGGGCCCTTGTGTATAAAACTAGTTTGGGGAATATTGGAGCAGCATTATCTATAGGGGTTGCTATGTGGTCAAATGCTATATTTCTTTTATTTTACATGATGTATTCTCCTTCGTGTGCAAAAACCCGTTCGCTAATCTCAGTTGAAGTGTTTTATGGGATGAGACAGTTTTTTAGCTTTGCTATCCCATCGGCTGTCATGATTTGGTAATCTTGTCTTTTCCTTAATGCCAACGATCTTAACGATTTAACAAAGTACCCATCCCGTTTACATCACTGTATCTTTTGTATACCTGGGCCAATAAAATATTATGTCTTTGTTTCTCGGTCGACTTTCGCCCATGTTAATAAATTTAATAAGACTTCTAGTAAAAAATGATTTAGACGGGAGAGGAAACCATTTATAATTACTAAGGTGTACGAAAATAAAGTAAAATGACTAAAATGGGATAAATGAAAATTTCGATCATTGCGAATTGTATGAATATCTGACATCTGTCATGCATACATCCTAACATTTTCAGCCTCGAATTATGGTCATACGAGTTTCTTGTATTGCTTTCTGGGCTTCTGCCAAATCCGGAGCTTGAAACTTCAGTTCTGGCAATATGGTAAGGTACCTATATACAAAATTCATGTTTGAAACAGTTAAAGTATCAACTTTTCTTTTCTTATGCATTTCTTGAACAGTCTGAACACTATTGTCACGCTCTATGCCATACCATTTGGATTTGCCGCTGGTGTTAGGTTTGTTCTAATTCATCTTAATCATTAATCATGCAAAAATCTTTATGTATGCAATAGTATGTGCATGACTGTGGTGATGTATCTACTTTTTTTTTCCAGCACTAGAGTCTCGAATGAACTAGGAGCAGGGAATCCAGAAGGGGCTCGTGTAGCTGTCCTAGCCATCATGATCCTAACAGTTGCTGAGACAGTTATAGTCAGCACTGCAGTTTTTGCTAGTAGACGTGTTTTTGGATTCATTTTCACGAACGAGAAGGAAGTTGTCAATTATGTTACTAAAATAGCCCCTTTTCTCTGCTTAAACATTGTAATGGATAGTCTACAAGGAACACTTTCAGGTTACAAGACATCCTCTATTTTATATATATATATATATATATATATATATATATATATATATATATATATATATATATATATATATATATATATATATATATATATATATATATATATATATATATTTTAATTCACATATATATGACGGTTTTCTGTTTGTTGATGACTTAGGTATTGCGAGGGCGTGGGATGGCAACGATAGGGCATACGCGAATCTAGCTGCTTACTATCTTTTTGAAATCGGTTGCTATTTTATTGGGCTTTTATACCTCACTAAGAGGAGAGGATTGTGGATTGGAATACTTGTCGGTTATACGATACAAGTTATTCTACTTTCAGTAGTAACAATTTGTACAAATTATGAAAAACAGGTATATATGTCCTACCTTCATCTACTTTGATTTCTTTTTAGAAAAACTAATGCCTTTTTAAAAAGAAAAGAAAGGAACATCTTCATAAGAGCATCTCCCGTGTGGGATGCTCTAAAAGGTTTAATACATCGACACATCATTGCCACATCCCCATTACACTCTTTATGCACTAATGTCCATAATACATTTAACATTTACAAAGTTTAATAGATTTATGTGTAACTTATATTTAATATTATTTATAAGTAATTTATTATAAAAATCGAATATAGGCACAATTTTAAATGCATCATGAGTGTAGGAATACAAAAAATAGTGGGCTCTTTACATTAAAAAAATAGAATTTATTTCCTTGTCAGTGTATAATAGTGGTATGTTCAGAAATGAACGAGCTTTTAACGTACCCATAACATGGCATTCCTACAATGGATTAAACGGTTGAAAAGACTCCATTATGTGTATGCCATGTGCCCATTGTAGATGGCCTAACTTCAAGGTCGAACCTATATGTTATGTACTTAGAATATATGCTCTTATTTGATTTCCATATTTACATTTGAAACAAATAGTACACATGGGAAAAAAATAAGAAGAACATTAAAATATAGTCATGTTTGGCCTCATATTAGGACAAGCTCTCTTGTACCATTTTTAATATTTTTGGATAAAGACCGAGTAACCTATCTCCGAGGGTGTGTTTGAGCACGGTTCATGGTTCGTGAAAAGAAAAAAAAAACGCAATACATTGTTTGGCTATGAAAGCATAGTACACATGTGCATATATTACCATACTAAAGTGGTGAGGTTGGTTTACTGAGTCCGGTTAATCTGTGCAGGCAAAAATGGCGAGAGAGAGGCTATTTGAGGGAGAATGTTCAATAGATCGTTGATTGGTTTGAACTTTGAACAGCTAACTATCATGATAAATTATTTTATCAGCAATATAGAGAGGTGTTGGGCTTTATGAGATTAATTTTGGATGTAACAATCTTAATACATGTATAATTGCATATTTGCTTTGTGTGTATATCCCATGGGATTTATGCAAATGTAACTCTTCTTAAAACTTCTCAAGATGATACATGTTATTGCTTTTTTAAAAGTAAGTTCTTATTTTTTTTATTTCTTTTTTCTAATGAATTTATAAGGTGACATTTGGGGCGTAGAACTAAGGGTGAGCAATCCCGACCGAATCCCGAAAACCGACCAAAACCGACCGACTCCCGACAGTCCCGAAACCGAACCGACACCCTTCGGTTCGGTTGTCGGTTATGGGTTTTAGTGATTGTCGGTATCGGGTCGGGACGGTTCAGGCCAAAACCGAGAAAAGCGACCAAAACCCACCGAAACCGAAAAAATCGATCTCGACAAAACCGATCCGACTAAAACCGAATAATTTCGGTTCGGTATTCGATTTGCGATTTCCCCTACTGTTGTGATCGGGCTGGGTCGGGACGGGTAGGGTCGGGATCGACCCGATGCTCAACCCTACGCAGAACTATTTAATGAAGAAACGTAATAGGTTGATGTTGCCATATATCTAAAAACAAAATTTTATAGCGAGATAACGATGTGAGACCATATTTGTGGTCAATCATAAGATCGAACATGTTTTTTATGGTACAACGAAGGTATAAAAACGACAAACTCATGCTGTTAAAGTTCGAAAACGTCCAACAAAGCCCACGAAAGCTGAGGGGCCATTTGATTATATATATATATATATATATATATATATATATATATATATATATATATATATATATATATATATATATATATATATATATATATATATATATATATATAAGCGCCTTTATTTTGAACTACATAAGTCATGGTAAGCTGCGAAGCCCGATGTACTCTCACAATGCATATTGTGCAACATATCAATCAACATAGCATTTTTGAATTATTAAACCTTTTTATTTAATCCAAAATGGTATAATAGTAAAAGTCAATTTTATATTATTTTTGATTTTTTAAAATATAAAAATCCTATTTTATAAAAACATTCAATTTTCAATTTTTTTTATTAAAAACTGATTTAGTGCATATATGTTCTTATGAACTAATTTTATTGTTTTGGTTTTTGAAATAGTTTTTTCGACATACATGTTTTTCATAGTGAAGTGCATACATGTTTTCTAGATAAGTAAGTTTATATGAAACAAAGAACATACATGTTAAATACAAAATCCAATATCGATTGATATACAATTAAATACAAATTTCTAAGAAGCAGAAATACATGAATTTAATCGATCTATACACGTGTGTACAAGTAATATTTAACGCAAACAGATATATTTGCACACTCCTTGTTATCAACATTTTTAGAAGTCGGACATATATGCACACTCGTAGTCGTCAAAGTTCAGAAGTTGGACATATGTGCACGCTCCTTTTCAATGTTTCAGAAGACGAACAATTGTGCACACTCGTTGTCATTATTCTTTTAATTCAGCTACATCTGGTACAAAGAACATACATGTTAAATGCAAAATACATGTTAAATGCAAAATAAAGAAGATATAACCATTAAATTAAAATTAGAGTAAAGTCCTAAAAACATCCCTGTGGTTTGGCCCGACGTGCTGATTACATCCCTAAACTTTGTTTTGGAACAATTACATCACTCCGTTAGTAAAGTTGGCACAAAATCATCCCTAAGGACGAATGCTGCAAAGAAGTCCCCGTTAAGTCCCCAACGTGCTAATCACGTGAGGGGTATTTTTGTCTATTTCACTCCCGCCTACTCAAAATATATCCTCTTTTTTCTTTCTCCTCAAACCACAAACACACACTAATCATAGCATCCTCCTCCTCCTCCTCTCTCCTCACCGCCACCCACACACCAACCGCCATCCTATTTTCCGCCACTCCACCTTCTTGCCACCGACACCGTTGACCACCGTCTACAAGCGCACCAAGGTTGTTTATTTAAAGGTTTAGAGCGACTGTCGCGCCTAGGTGTTGTTACGAGTATGTTTGGGTTCGAGCTTTCACCACCGCCACCATCTACTTCTCTTAATGACCTCGTGGTATGTCAAATCAGTTTCTATTGACCTCGATGGTGTTTTTGTGGTTTTGGTGATGTTTTGGATCTGCCTTTTGTCGTGTTTGATTGGATCTTGCCGGATCAGAACGTTTATTGGTTTGGTTGGTTTGTAGGTCATCGGTATTTGTGTTGGTCACGTGGTATGTTAAGATCTATCCGATATACGGTGGTTATAAGAGTTTTGCTTTGGGTATTTTTTTGAGATTTGGTTTGGTTTGTTTATGGTGACATGAGGAGCTTGATGGGTGACCCGTGGGTGAGAAAAAGGTCCTCGGATTTAAGGAGTTACCACACGAACTACAAGCGTGAAACATGGACAAAGTTGTTGCAATGTTTGAGTCACGAGGGATTAAGTGCAAATGGGAAGGTTATGAAACCAGTGCTAAAAGAAAGGTTCAAGAGTTTCAACGCCATGTTTGATGAAATACATAGAACACAAAATACATGGGTTATGATTTTTAGTATGCTTTCATGTAGCAATCTTTTCAAATGGTCTGAGGATTTTTTGGATTTGTTGGGTGTTGTTGGTTTTTATATGGCCTGGCTTGGAACATAGTTTCTTTCCGTTGTGACTGACTATCAAAAACTGAGGCTAACATCTGCAAATGGTTTCTATACGGTTTTCTTTATTGTTATAATTATTGCTGGGTTTTTTCAGTGTTCTTATACACTGTTTTTTTTCTGCTGGAAAATGATCTTCGGATCTATAGCATTATTGTGGTGGACTTGTGCTCAATTTTCTTTGTTGACATCAGTCTTTAGTTTGTTTTAAAGAGGTGTTTTAGTGTTTTTTATGCATTAAAAGAGGTGGAAGGTAGCTGAGTGTAAGAAATGGACAAAAATACCCCTCACGTGACCAAGACGTGGGGGAGTTAACGGGGACATCTTTAAAAGATTCGTCTTAGGGATGATTTTTGCCAACTTTACTAACGGAGTGATGTAATTGTTCAAAAAAGTTTAGGGATGTAATCGACGTCGGGCCAAAACCATGTGGATGTTTTTAGGACTTTACTCTTAAAATTATTTGTATAACCACGTTAAAAACATACATGTTAAACCAAGAACATACATGTTAAACGCAAAATAAAGAAGCTATAACCATTAAATTAAAATTATTTGTATAATCACGTTAAAAAAATACATGTTAAACGAAGAACATACATGTTAGATATATGTTAAACCAAGAACATGTTAAAAACATACATGTTAAACCAAGAACAAACATGTTAAAAACATACATGTTAAACTAAGAACATATATGTTAAACCTAAAATGAAGTAGTAAGAAGTAGTAAGTGAAGGATAAAACACATATGCACACTATTTTTATTGATTTTTTTTTTTACATAAACATGTATGCACTATTCCTTAAAACACGTATGCACCATTCCTTAAAATTATTGTATCCGAATTTTTGACCCACAATACATCAAATAAAATAAACAACACCAACCCAAATAAGTATATCAACTTAGACATTGTGGCAAGTTGCATAATGTCTTGAATGCCATCTTAAGAAGAATTAAAAAAATGTATATTAGGGTCTTGATCTTATGGCTGGAAATAAGAAAACATATCAATTTACACATCTACGCTTTCAGTTGGACCCAACTTGAAATTTCTGAAAACAAATCATATCCAAATAATTGGCTACAACTTCGGGTGAAACCAATAACCTACCCAAACTAAATTAAGCCAAAACTGGTAGACCCAACAATCGAAATAATGAACACATCAAGTCATGGCACAAACAGAAAAGCTACAAAGATAAACCGATAACAAAGTTATGGCAGATAGTAAAAACATATCGCCCAAGAACAAAATACCACCATTTTTAAAATATTAAATACAAAAAAATATCATGAACTAACGATAAGACCCTTTAATTTAGTCTCATATATGTAATGTAATGCTTAGAATAGAACATACATATGCATTATGTTTCATTATAATTTCATTTCTAAATGTAGAGAATATAAATTTAAACCTCTTAAACACACTGATCCAATATAAGATTGCCTTTAATCTCATATTACCTTTGATTACCTATGCTCTCCCATAAACAGAGTTACAGAACTTTAATTATCCAATGGTAAGGAAATAAAAATAATCAAAAGAGAGACTAAGGCAAGAGAACATCTCGAAAACATTAAATCTAGATGATGACATATAGAAAAACATTTACAGGTGCTTAGATATACCTGTAAACCAAATGACTTCATGTGATGTTCATTATGTAGCTCTCTCATTCGACCACTAACTGCAAGAAGAACTTTAGAAGGAACACACCCACGGTTAACACATGTTCCACCTATCACATTTCCTTCAATGATGGCAGTTTTAAGACCCTGCATAGTTCATTCTTTAATCATTTTATAAGAAAAATGCAATCTATATGACAACTACGAATCAAAGACAAATCGGACTTAAAATGAAATACAAAATAATAACGATTTCATTACCATATCAAAATCGAACTTCTAATCGGCCATGAACATGATCGTAATTATTGCGATGTTTTATGTTTATAAAGATGATGATTATTTGGTTAAGAACCGGATCTTATTTTGGAGGCAGTTGGAGGCGGCATATAGGTTTGGGGAGTTGGTTTTTAGGTTTTGAGAGGAGAGAGATGAGTGTGTGATGAGATAAACGGTTCCTTCATTTTTTTTAGGGGTGGACAAATGCCTAAATTACCCTTAGACCAGTTACACCAATCTACCTTATCTTTTAGTTATTTACATAAATGGCACATTCGTTTTTGGCCATTGATCAACTCATCTAACGGTGTATAATGAGTTCTCGCAGTTCTCGCACTTAACAGGGTTCTGAAAATAAAGTTACACTATATATGTATATATATATTTGCGTTCAAGTAGTGAACACTTTAAAATGGTGAACAATAGGCACCAATAAGGTATTGACAAGTGTCCTTTTCAATTAAAAGAAAATATAAAGTAATTTATATGTCTTGAAGGGTATCATAGTCTTTTTATTTTTACATAATTTGATGTATTCAAAGTGTATCCCATGTAATTAGCAAAATTTTCATGAATCAAAATATACGTTACATTATACAACAGACATTTCTTAAATTCATCATCATTTTACCTTATATTCATCATACCACCAACGATTTCTTTAATACATTTCATATCACAAACGATTTCTTTAAACCTATTCAACATACAAACGGATTCAAGACAGACTCGAAAACTTGTAATTCAATTCATCATCATGAGTAGCACAGGGGACAATCCGATGGCCTCATGTGTTTTCCTTCATGCCTTCTGCTGTACTTTTGGCCCATCAAGTGGAGTAATTAAGTATTAGTGTGTGTTTGGTTATTATTCATATGTTTCTGAAATGGTTTCTGCAAGGTTCAAGCTATTGTCCTTGTTGTATGTTTCTGAAATGGTTTTTGCCAGTCAGTTTTAATACTTTAGTGTCCCCAGCTAAGAACATTTACGAGTATAAGCAGTCTAATCCATCATCTGCTACACATTTAAATGTTAACTTTTTGTACTTTCACCAACAAAAGATAGAACCAGCCGATGAGGTTGTGCAAGAACTGTGGCAAGTACGCAAATCATGAATCACGGAATTGCCCTAAAATGAAAAAGGGGTTACAAGACGAGGACGTGGAGATGTGAATCATGATGAGGTTGAAGACATGGATATGTACCCTAGTGATTAGTTTCGTCGTTTTGTTATTTCTGAATTATGTTTTAATGTCTTTTTGGATTCTTGTTTCATTTGATTGTTGAATCTTAGACGTGTTTGTTTAATACTGGAGTGCATTATATTTTCTTTAAACATGTATCAGTTTCATTATTATCGATTCAGGCCAAGTTAGTTACATTCCAGTTTCCATAGATGTTCATATCTACAATTTGATTTGCAAGTGTATGGGTGTTTGGCTAAGTGGGTCAGCACATATTTAATGGGTGTTTGGCTCCTTTGGTCATCACATATTTGCAATTGATTTAGATAACAACATGTATCAAGCTATCTTAGTGAAAATGATTATATAAATGGGTCAAAGTGTTCTATCAATTGGTCTAACTAGTTCTGCAAATGGGTCACATCAGAATATTAGGATATTATGATCACAATGTGTCAAATCAGAACATGTATCAGGTTAAGCTTGTCAAAAATGGTTTTTTTTTTCAAAACGGGTCAACATTTATTCAAATGGGTCATACCAGAACTTTAGGATATCACGATCTTTTCATTTTCAGCTTTATAGGTTTTTGGTTCAGTATGACAGCAAGTATATGCATTTCATTTACAGTTTTATTGGTGTTTGGGTCAGCGGGTATTCGTTTCATAATGGGTTGATTATGTTTTCAAAATATCCAGTAAATATGCAATCTTTTCCGAATGTGTTGATTTTGTTTTAAAAATAAATCCATATTTAATACTCCCTCCGTCCCAAATAATTGGCCTCATTTGACTTTTAGAAGTCTTAATTTCTCAACTTTGATCCTTAATATTTTTGTATGTGTTATGTAATACTTGATGAAAATTACACCAATGAAAAAACATTTAAAAGACAATCCATTCATATATTTTGTATCAATTATTATATAACATAAATAAAAATATTTAAGATCAAAGTTGAGAAATTAAGACTTTAAAAAGTCAAATGAGGACAATTAATTTGGGACGGAGGGAGTAGCTATTATCCCTTATAAATTTGTGACATCAACGCACAATTTCATCATAACCAAGAAAGAATCCCGACAAAAACATACACTTTCACAATAGACAAAACTAAACACAGATTTACATGTAACAAATGGTTTATAAATATCTGCATTTCCAAAACGAAAATCATCGTTTATTATTATACCAAATAAAACACTAAAACATGATACCAAAGTGTCATTACAGAAACACATGAAGCATAAAAGTAAATGTAACTCGGTAATCATACACGAGCAGTGTTTAGAACTACTAATTGCATAAAACAAAAACATACTAATGCGGCAATCTTATGGTACTTGCTAAACCCACAATAACCACGTGTAATTTCATTTCAACATCCGCACGACACGTGGTTTGATTGTTTCACATGCATGACCTCCAACCTTTTCCTTTCTTGTCTTGGTAATGTCTTGAAGGCATGAGTTTCTTTCAAACTTGCTCTAACCATGTTGCAGATGCCAAAAGTATCTTTGTTGTGTACTTATATCGCAATTCCCTTATTTGTCTGAGTTGCTCCTTACCCTCTTTACTCAATCAACAAAGATCACCTTCACCTCTATAGGTTTCCATCTGTCGCATCACGAATACCCCTGATGAGTGTGTAAATACTCATCATTTTTGTACAATATAAACTGCAAAATCATCTGAAAACACTCAGAAACACATCAAAATGATCAAAATATCACAAATCGTAGTTTTATGTGTTTTAAATGCAAAATATCAAAATCGATGAAAACATATCAAATTTGCAAAATTGCGCTTTAGTCCCCAAGTTTCTAAAATTGTCAAAAATAGTCCCCGAGTCAAAATTTCAAAGAAAAATCACCAAAGGTACTTTTAAATCATAACTTGCCAAATTTAGTCCTTTGGTGAAAAATGTGAAAGTTTGAGAAAATTACAAAATGGTCCTTCAACTTTGAAAATTGGCCGAATGGTCCTCGAAAATGTGAAAATGTCAACTTTGGTCCTTGAACTATTGATACTTGTCAATTTCAGTCCTTGGAGCATCTTTGCGATTTGGCGACCTAGGTCCTTACAGTTTGTAAATTACAAATTAAGTCCTTGATAATTAAAACCTTTACACCACTTGGACTTGTCATTTCTATTTTGACCGCCACCTTTGTGACCACACATTACAACAAATTGACTCCTCGTTATTTAATATCCTAAGTCAAATGAAGTTTGACCGTCCTCTTCCCTCCTCACGTGCAACCACCTCCATCATCACCTCCCGCACACGCATGCCCGCAAGCTCCCTCCTCCACCATCATACACCTAAACCTACCTCCACCTCACACTCAAAGCCAAGGTGCATTTAATGCACCTTGTACCTAACACTCAAGCCCGGTGGCTTAACCATTTTGGCGCCAAAATCCTTTAAACGGCTAGATCACTTTCACACATCCAAGGGTTGAGATTGTTGGTGGAACTATTCGTAAAGATGAGAGAGGAAGTTTGAAGCTTATATAAAGCAAAAGGAAGCAAGAAGATAGGAGTTAGTTTTTATTTTTTTTGCAATGTATGTCGTTTGTAGCTTAACTTGTCTTAAATAGTTTCAATCTGTATTTTCAAAGCTTATTTTGTATCAAATAACAGTATTTAAGTGTGTACAACTCATTTCAAGTTTGAATTGAAAGTAATGATCAGTTTCCACAAGTTAAGTCCACTGTTGAGATTTTGATTTTCAATCTCATTTGTTTAAGCTTTTAACAGATTAGTTTCAACATCAAACGAGCTTACATAAGCTGATAATAGCTTTTTGTAAGCTTGGAATCAAGTTTCAAACATTATTTGATATTGGTCAACAAAAGTCAAAATGGATCAAAAGTGATGCAAGATGGATTGGGTTGATTCGGATATGGATGTGGGTTGTTTTGGAAGCTATGGGTTGATCTATGTAGTTAGTGGTAATCAGTAGTCTGGTTTGATCAATAGCAAGCCATTGTGGCTAGGCAACATTGTAAGTGATTTACAAGTTCTATGCACAATCTGTATTTGTAGTTTAAATTTGTTAAAACCTGTTCTAGTAGTAGTAATTCAGTTATAATAAGTTAGTTTGATCATAAAAATAAGTAGTTTCATTGTTGAAATCTGTTTTAGTTGCAAATCAGTGTACTTAAAGGGTGTTTGGCTCAACTGATTTAACTGTCATTTAGGCTTAGTCAGTGGTTGTTTAAGGTTGGTTCATGATTGTTAAGTATTTTTGAGCTCATTTGAATCATAGTTTGGGGTCTGCTAGCACTAGAAGTCAGACATCACTCAAATCACAAAGCGCTTCATCGTTGTAATCTTTGGAATTGCAAATCATTTATTTGTGTTTAGAATCATCAAACATTGCTTGAAATATACTTGTTACATCATATAACATCAATCTCAGTGATAAAAATGGAATCGAAGTTCATCTAAGTCAAAGTTCATCATTTTTGTCAAAAGTCAAATTGTGCTAAAACCTGTTTTGGGCTCAGATAAAAGGATTTTTCTTGAACTCAACTTTGGGTCTTATCAAGTGGGAATTGGTATTTTAGAAACTTCATCTGGTCTGGTTACTTATTAGCATTTTTGCAAAATTTTGCAATTTATTTAAAAGCTTCAAATAAGCTCTTCTTTCAGGCCTTAAATGCCCTCAGACCACTGTATTTCGCTTAGTAACCGAGCTTTTCACGATATTGAAGTAGTGTACAGAGCTCATAAGAGCTCATCATAATCTGATTTTGGTACAATTGATCTCACCCGGTCCTTTACAAGTTCCAATTAGTAGTTTTCGGTTTGAGCTTATTTTTAAGCTTGTGCCTTGGTCTAAACTTGGTACCTCGTAACATGATTTAGCTTGTTAGTTCAAGTATCAACCGATCAAACCCGTGATTCAGAGGATATAAATAGTTAGGATTAGTTGTATTTCAGTTCTTGTAGCATATTTTGGTTCCTGTAATCGGTTGGTAACTTATCTTTTCATTTGGCTTATTTTAGTGCTTATTTATAAGCACTTGTTTTAGCAGTTCTTAATATCTCCACATAAGTGCCTGTTTTTCCAATTTTCTCAGATTCCTAATATAATTTTAGACTTTTCCTGAAATTTTCAGATTTTTCTAAATTGTTTTGCTATTTTTCCTAATTTAAATTAGTTTTAAGCATTTTTAAATAGCATTTAATAGAAAAATTCGAAAAGGTTCAAAAAATAATTTTTCAATTTTCTTAAGTTTAGATAAATATAAAAAGTAAAAAAGTAATTTTCCAGATTTTTCATAGTTTATTTGGTAATTTTAGTAATTTAATTAGTTTTAATAGTTTAAAATCCATAAAAATAGAAAATAATCTTAAAAATACAAAATAGTTTTGAAAATTCTAGTTTGATATTTTAGACTTTTCCATTTCATAATTTTATTTTTCTAGCTTTATTTCCTAATTTCTTGTATTTTAGGTAATTATTAAATAGTTAAAATAGTTTTTAATTAATAATAATTAGATAAATAGTTGTAAAAATATTTTTCTTTTTCCATAAATTTTCTTTTATCATTAGGATTGTATAAATGTATTTTTCATATTTTTAGGGTTAATATAGCTTTAGTTTCACTTTTTATTTTGTACGTCGCATAGTTTTTAAATTCAATTTTATAAAAACATAAAAACAAAAACATCATTTTAATTATAGTGATAGCGTTTATTTAATAGATTTTATCTTTTTAATTTCCTTTAATTTGCATTTAAGCCATTGTTATTTGTTGGCTTTTTCCTGTAGTTATAATCATATTCAGAATCCTTTTTCCGTTCAAACTCCTCGATCACTTTACGCTTGATAATCCATTGATAGCTCATTGGGACATAATGACCGGGAAACTCTATACTCCTCGGATCTTCATTGCATTCGGCTTAGGCGGTTTAAGTCGATTACGGTCCGCCATTCAGTGGCGGGCATGTGATTTGGTTGACTGCTTTGCACGCATCAACCCCACAATCTATAGAGTTGTTAGTTGTTACGCATCCCAACGTCGATTATCCTTCTTCTCCACCATTATCAACTTCGCTTTCTCGAGAAACCTCATCATGCTTTGCTGATTGAAAACAAAATACAAGATAACATTAGTTGATACACATGTATTATTTTGTTGCATATTCAGACGCCACTAAGCGACATACGAGGGCTGTCACCACATAACATAGTAGAACACTAGTCAACCCCAAAAGATCCTTAAATACCACAACCGACCCAAACTGATATAAAATGGCTGTAATTTGTTACTAACCCGTGGATATAAAGGTAGTGTTTGTATTAGTTTTTAACCAAATGAAAATCATCTTTAACGTTGATGCAAACTTACAAATAGCTTTTACCATGGTTGAAAATATCGCTCGGCGGTACTGTGGCGGTCAACCCCCGCCAAGCGCCATATCGGTCTTGGCGGTGATATATCGGTGATATATCGGAAACCATAAATTATAAAGGAATTTATTTTTAAAAAATAAATATTAGCAATATCCTAACAAAGTAAGTCAATAATCACAAAAAACTAAAAAGTTTAGGGTGCGTTTAGTTGGAGAAAAAATTCTCTTGTTTTTTATCTCTAGTTTTGTAAAAATTTGGAAGGGAAATATATCTCCACAAAACACTTGAAAATATAGAAAACGCGTTTAGTTAGATGTTTATATTTTCTATTTTGAAAAAGGGGAGGGAGGGTGTGGGTTACAAAGAAAAACAAGGAAAACAACTAAAATTTGTTTTGTAATTTTCCTTGTTAAGTTGGGAAATAGGGGATTTTGTGTTTTGCAAAAAATTTTGTTGGAAAAAGCTTATTTGAACGCGATCTCTGTTTTCCTTGTTTTGCACAAAACATTTTGTGGAAAACAAGGATGTTTTCCCCCAACTAAACGCACCCTTAACATCCTTGAAAAATAAAAGCCATAAGTCCATAGTTATTTATCAATTTAAAAAAAATAATAATAAATAAATAAATAATACGAGTTTGACCGATTTTTGACCGATTTTGACCGGCTTTTGACCAATTTGACCAAACCAATTTTTTTGACTGATAAGTGAAAAATCGTATCGGTTAACCGCCGATAAGCGATATATCACTGATATATCGGCCGCCAAGACCGATATTTACAACACTGCCTTTTACCAACAAAACTTACAAATATGAAATACCTATGATTTAGAACAGAAATAAATGATGAATTACCTTTTTCAGCTTATTTCTTTGATTTTTTTAAACTAGTTTAACCAATTTCCCTTTACGTACCACTTGTTTACCATATGAAATATGATGATTAGGAATCTTTACTCAATAATTAAATAACACACACAATTTGGATTAGAACATAATCAAAAGACTATTTAACTTTTCCACCTTTTTTACTTTATTTTTTCGACCAGTGCCGCCAATTTCCGCTTCATCAATACACACGTTCAAGTGACACATGAAGTACTTATAAATTACAATATTTTACATACTAATTTCACATGACACGTACTAACTTTGATGTTGTAATTATTAATTATGCAAAACAAAAGTGGATTACCTTTACGATCTTCTGTTTTACCAACATTGATTTTATCCTTCCCCATATATTTCTCATTCGTTTTAGCTGCTTCATTTGCCATAGAAACGACACCCATATTTTAAGCTGATTCATTTGCTATTTTAGCTGCTTCAGTTGGTTAATCATTCATAAGTTCTGGTAGCCAACATCATGTAAAAAACACACTATAAACAACCGACACACAACGATACATCTGATAATAATATGACAGCTGCTTACTCGTATACGCAGAACTGATACATTACAAACAACCAACACAACCAACACATGACAAACAACCAACACCACCGACATATTACACACACTGACACATTACAAACAACCGACACATTACAAACAACCGACACACTACAAACGACCGACATACTCGCTATACTCGTATACGCATCGGTTATAATAAAATACAGGTTATATTAAATCCCCAACACTTCAATTGAAATGACACCCATATTTTCAGCTAATTCATTTGAGGTTTTAGATTCTTCAGTTGGTTCATCATTCATAAATTATGGTAGTGATGAGTGTCTAAATACTCATCATTTTTGTATAATCTAAACTGCAAAATCATCTGAAACGCCGTAAACACATCAAATGATCAAATTATCACAAATCAGTGTTTTATGTGTTTTAATTGCAAAATATCAAAATCGATGAAAATGTATCAAGTTTGCAAAATTGGCGCTTTAGTCCCCAAGTTTTAAAAGTTGTCAAATCTAGTCCACGAATTCAAAATGTGGAAATTTATCATTCAAGGTCCCCAAGTATTCTAAGTTGTTTAAAATGATCCTTGAATGATTCTTTGGTCAATTGGCAGAAAGGTCCTCAAACTTTGAAATTTGCAAATTTAGTCCTTGGACCTTTGAAAATGGATTTTATGCAAAAAGGGTTCTTGTTTTATCAATGTATGGCAAATTTGGTCCTTGTGAGAAGTTTGGAATAATGGCACTTTCAGTCCTTGAAGTTTGGCAAATTTGCATTTTTGGTCCTTATTTAATACACAAACCAAACGGACACAATATAATTACCAAGCCCAAAATCCAAATACAACCTCAAGCCCAACTGCTAGCCCAATATACTTGACCCTTGACCCCCTTGCACCTTGAGCCCCAGGTCACAACTCTTTTTGACCCCAGCCAATACCATTTTGACCTCCCTTTGTTATTAAAACTTCGGTCAATGAAAGTCAAACCCATGAAAACGCGCCCAAGAAACCAGACACTGTAGCTCTGTCTCTTCCCCAACAGAAACACCAAAAACCAGAGTGGTTTTCCAACTTTTTCAACATGCCCTCCCATACCATGTCCCCTCCACCTTCTCTACACTCCAAAAACTCTTAATTAGCTAAACCAAATCCATTAATTGATTAAACCGCTGAAGAAAAATTGGCGCCAAAATGCAAGTGGACGGTTCGATTAATCTGAATGATCCAAGGGCTTAGGTGGTGGGAAAGTCTCAGAGTACATCAAGGAATGTCAAAAGTCTATAAAGGGAGAAAAAGATGCATCAGATCAAGTATCTAAGTGTAATTTTATTTTTCTTAGTCGCTTTCTTTAAATTAAGCTTTTCAATGTATGTTTTATTTCCAAGTACCTTATTTAAGTCTCTCAAGTGTATTTGAACCTCTTTTAATAAGTAATTTCAAGTTTTAAAGTTTACTTCAGTTTATGCAGTTTTCAATTTCAAAAATATCATATGAATCAAATGTTGTTTTAGTAGACTATATGGATTAAAATAGGTCACATAAGCTCCCATATAGCTTTTATAAGCTATTAGAAACAATAAAATTCAGCTTTAGCTTCAAAAACGAAAAAATCACAAAATACCAAGAAAATAGTTAAAAATTAAAATCCATGGTGAAGAAGATCAAGAAGTGGAGCGTGGTTTATCTTGACGGCCTTGGTATAGTGCTTCTCGGGAAGCTATAGGAATTGGTTTGAGATCCTAGTTCTCGCTTTAAACTTGGAAGCTCTTGTAAGCTATTTTAGCCATTTTGGCATTTTACTGTTACACTTGTTTATTAGCTCTAATTTCTGTTTCTATTTGTCTACTAGTTATAAATTAGTGTTTTTGATCATTAAAATCTGTAGTTTGTTCATTTAAATTTGTGTTTTGAGAAAATATCATTTGGACAGTCAAAATAGTTTAAGTCTAATTTCTTAGTTTTAAGTTGATATTACTGTTGGTTCAAGCTTAATTGGTCTTAATTAATGATTATATGATGTTTGAAATCAAGTGCATGGATTATATTTGTGAGTTGTTGTGAAAAAGTTCTAAGGCAGTCAAATTAAGAGTGTTTGTTTTAGCTTGTTTGATTGTGATCAAAGAGTTTTAGACACGATACAGTCCTTGCCTGTGTAACTTTAGTGTCTAATAACTTAAACAAGTCAAGAAAACCAACACTTCTTTGGAGAAAAGTCAAATATACATTTGGTCTTAAATTGGCAACATCGTTGATTGCTCATGATCCATGATCATTGTTTTGTGTTAGAAAGTTGATAATCTTGCTCAAGTTAGTCTCATTACATCTTAAAACAACATATTAAGTGCTTAAGATCAAATCAAAATCCACTTTGGTCAACTTTTGGTTTTCTCAAAAGTCAAAATCTCAATAGTCGTTTTGAATAAACTTTGAATTTCACTAGGGTTTAATATTAAGATTCACTTATAATCTCTTGGGGTATTAAAGTCTAGTTGGTAAAGAAAATTACAAAATGCTAGTTCTTGGTTTCTTAGCTTTTTAGTGCCAAATTCTCCGCTTTTGGTGGTACTGCTTTGAAATCATCTCTGTACGTAATTGGGTCCAAATTGATAAGCTTGCATTGAGCTTGTTAGTGCTCCAAATCTTGTGTTCTCTAGTTCTTTGGAAAGCCAACATGGTCCTCTTGAGTTGTCAAGGTCAAGATTTCACTTTGAGCTTGTTAGCTGTAATGCACTAAGCTTATAGTTTGTCCCATTTTACTGCTTTTCACCACAACACCAAAGAGCTTATTGGCTTATTAGAGATTTTCGGTTTAAGTGTTTGTGTCTTTTAGCTTCTAGTTAGTTGCTCTAGCCTATTTTCATCTTAATCTAGCTTCATCTCAAGTTGTTAGCTTGTTTGAGCTTATTTCACCAATTAAGCTAAAAAGCAACACTGTTGGATTAATAAGCCTTCAAAATCGCTTATTTGAGTTTTGTAAATTTTTGTCTTTGTTAAAATTTCATATTATTAGTATATAGTAGTTTTCAAAAGAAAAATCACAAAACATCAATATAAAAATAGTGATAGCGTTTATTTAAGATTTTTAGCTTTTTGATTTTTCTTTTCAACTTTTAATAAGCAAATCTTGTTTTTATAGTTTTCTTAGGTTTCGTCATCATATAGGATTTTTAGAAAAGTTTCAGATTTTCTCTATCTTTTTAGTATTTATTATAATTTTAATTAGTTAAAATAATAAATAATTAGTAATAAATATTTAAAAGCATAAAAATATATTTTCTGTTTTAAAATTAGTTTTATCATATTTTAGATTTTCAAAGTTAAAATTTTATTTTTCCAAGTTTATTTTCTATTTTCTAGTATTTAAGTGTATTTTAAATAATAATTAATTAGTAATAATTAGATAAAAGTGTGAAAAATATATTTTAGTTTTAAAATTAGTTTTATAGTATTTTAGATTTTTCTGAATCATAAGTTTATTTTTCTAGCCTTATTTTGTATTTTCTTTCATTTTAGAGTATTTATTAAATAGTTAAAATAGTTTTTAATTAATAGTAATTAATTAAATAGTGTTAAAATAATTTTCCTCTTCTAATAATTTTCTTTTATTTTTACGATTCCAAAATGTAATTTTTATATTTTTAGGTCTTTTATTTCTTAGTTTTCACTTTTATTTTGTGACGATACGTAGTTTTTAAAACTTACGCTTACGCTTTTCTTTCATCCGATTGTTGTGCTTCCAACTCGTGTCCAATTCTATTCCAAATCATCAAGAGTGTAATTTCTAATCATAACCTTTACTGATCACTATCCTTAGTGATCATTCCATCATCCGAGTTTGTTTACACACCATCGAGTCTCCTGGGACTAAACGACCCGGAATTCAATCTATTCTCCGTGACTTCATTGCATTTGTGTCGCGGCGGTTTAAGTCTGTTTAACTTGACTGCTTAGCACGAATCAAATTTTAGCGCCTTGCCGGGAGGTCAGAAGTGTGTTTAGCCATTTTCGGATCCATTGTTGCACATACCCACCATTTGTAAAAGTTTTGTAAAGTTATAAGAAAATCAAAAGTTCATTAGCACTTTTCCTAAAGTGTTAAAACACCAAAAATATAAAACAACAAAACAATCTAACGTTTTCTATTTTGTATTCTCTTTAAGGTGATTCTTGAAGAGATACGATTTGGTTAAACGGACGATAACAAAAATATTGTCCAAAAGTTTTTAAACCCCATCCGCACAAATCTTACCTACGCCTTTTCAGTGGTACTTAAAATATACATAAAATCAACCACCGAAATCAAGGCGCAGCACTACCTAACTGGGGTGCGACCATAATAAGTTCCTAACATCGATTTAAAACTTGCCTTTGTGTCACTTGTGATTTGGTGTACCTTTTTCAAAGCCATTTCATTTGTGATTATTGGTTAAGTTCACTTGTGTTTTGCCTCATTTGTTTTGAAAATTGGTTTTTATACATAGTGCATGCGCACTGCTCTTCCGATTCTACAAGTCCACTTTCGAACTTGGAAACATTCCTCGAGACGAGAGGACGCTCGGCTCCTTCACCGTGGATCGAGAACGCCTACCACCACCACCACCGTCGAAATGGCGAAGACAAACCAATGAATGAGCTTCTCCAAGCACCCATCGAGGGTTACGGAGATGCCATTGTTGTTCCAAACCATCGTGGCTGACACTTTCGAGCTCAAAACCGGGTTGCTCAATCTAGTAACCCAAAGCCAATTCTATGGTTTTGAGCGGATGATCCTCATGCACACATTCGATGGTTTAACAAGATAGCATCTACCATCAAGTACAAGAATGTCCCACAAGAAGTTATCAAGCTTCTTCTGCTCCCATTTTCTGCAGAGGACAAGCCCGGAATTGGCTTGAGAAACAACCCCTCGATCTATAGAGACATGGGAAGATCTTGTCACCAAGTTCGATAACTAGTTCTATCCTCCATCCCGAACCACAAGTCTTAAGAATGAGATAATGAAGTTTTCTAGATTTGATGAATCATTCGGGAGGCATGGGATCGTTATAAAGAGTTGCTTCGCAAGTGTCCGCATCATGGTTTTACCGAGTTAATGCAAATGGATACTTTCTACAATGGTCTCAATCAGCTAATCAAGACTCTTTGAATGCCTCCGGGAGGTATTTCTGAGCAAGACCACAAAAGAGGCCTTGCGATCATTGAGAACAAATCTCAGTCCGTCCTTTCGTAGCTAAGACATATCGCCTAATGTTGGACCTTCTTCTTCTTCATTCCCGTGAGTACATCTAGCACCGATGCTAAGATTGATAAACTCACGAGACATTGTTCAAAGCTTTGGTTCTTGCTAACTGAAGAAAGTCTCCTTCACTCACCACCAACACATGTCAAGTGAAGAAAGTTGAGAGTTGTGTCACTTGTGGTGGTCCTCATGCTTACTACAATTGTACCGCCACCGATGGTAGTCCTTTTGAGGCCAATGCTTTAGCCGGTAGTTCACGCAAGGAGGTAATCAATACCGCCCTCAAAATGAACCACACTACCGTGCTAACACTAATCAAGCACCACCCGTTTTAACCAAAATCACAACCGAATCGAACCAACCAAGAATGAACCAAGGTTATCAAACCAAGGTAATTTTATCCTCGACCCAATCAAGGTTTCCAACATCAAGGAAACCCTCATCAAAACAATTTCAATCGAGGGAATCAATTTCATGGGAATATGAATCCTAATCAAGGGAATTTTGGTCATAATCAAAACATACGGCCTCAAATTGTCCCTCCAGCTCCTCCCCGTCATTACTCCTCCAGACCATCATCCGATGAGTTATCAAAGCTCATGAAATCCCAAGATGAAATGAATAGGTTGTTGGTCACCGATTGCCGATCCAAGAAGTCTTTAAATGATCGACCTCGGGCTGTGTACTTTACCGAGCAACACGATCGCTAACCCGAGGGGCGATGCCAAGGCGATCACAACCCAAGTGGTGTTTCATATCTCGACCCGCTGCTCCTACTACTCTTCTTCTTCTTCTCTTCCAAAGGTAGTGGAAAGTGAACCAAGGACACACAATGGACCCACGACCCAATGCCTCCTCCACCAAGGCCAATGAGTCAAGTTACCAAGGAAACAACGGACAAAGTGCATAATTCAAGCCCACGGCATCAAGACACGTCCTACCTTCCTGTAGTCCAACCTCGTTGTCCAGAACCCCGCCTAATCCAGGAGTTGTTTTGAACCTCCTATAGCTCCTATTGAGAAACAATCCAAATCTTCTATTCCTTACCCATCACGCTTGAATGAGCAAAAGCTCCGTGAGAAAGCTAGTCATCAAATGGATAAATTTTTCCAAATTTTCCAAGAGTTACATTTTGACATAAGTTTTATGGATGCTATCATGTCGATGCCCAAGTTCGCATCTACTCAAGCACATGTTAAGCAATAAGGAAAAGTCGCTTGAAATGGCAAAGACCTCTTAACGAGAACCGCCGTGAGCTATTCTAAAGCGCTCTGAAAAGCTTGAGATCCCGGAAATTTCTCTTACCTTGTGTATTCTCAGAATGGTCAATGCTTTGCCCTAGCAGATCTTGGTGCAAGCATTAACCTTATGCCATATTCAGTGGAAGAAACTCTCTTCCGAACTTACTCCTACATGCATGACTCTCGAGCTTGCGATCGTTTCCATATCCCGTCCTCTTGGCATTGCCGAGGACGATGTTGAAAGTAGGAAAGTTCCATTTCCCAAACCGACCGTGGTTGTTGATTTTGATGTCGATCATCGGGTTCCTCTCATTGTTGGTCGAGGATTCTCGAGAACGGGCCGTGCTCTCATAGATGTATTTGAGCAGAAATCACATTGCGTGTTGGTAATGAAGCCGTCACCTTCAACCTTGACCAAACTTCAAGGTACTCCGCAAATTATGATTTCGAATCTGCTAATCGAATAGATATCATTGATGTTGCTTCCGACGAGTACTCAAGAAGTTCTTGGTTATTCTCATAATTCGTGAGCGGGATTCCACCACATCTTCTCACCTATCATAGCCAATTCTACTCCTTCTCTCACCCATTTGAGGGAAGCGACTTCATCTTAGATGAGATTGAAGCATATTTGGCTAGTGATTCTGCACTGGGAAATTGATCACGCTCCGATTGATATTGAGGGGACATACTTTTATTGAGAAGTTGCTCAATGATGATCCATCATCAACCCTCATCCTAGTGATTCAATCCAGTTGAGATTAATCAAAATGAGATTAACTGAGGAGATATTCTTCTTGAGAAATTGTCAACTGGATACTTCTCTTCCTCTCCTCCCATCAAGCTTCATAACGAGGAAGTCAATTCATTGAGAAAATCAAGAATTTCCGAGGTTGAGCTTAAGGATTTACCTCCTCATCTCGAGTATGCATTCCTTGAAGGTGATGATAAATTACCCGTCATTATTGCTCGAGATTTGAGTAAAGATGAAAAGTCGCCTCATTAAAATCTTGAAGTCACACAAGCAAGCAATTGCTTGAAACTCTCCGACATCAAAGGTATAAACCCCGAGTTTTGTACTCATAAAATCTTGATGGAGGATGACTTCAAACCAGCAGCTCAACACCGTAGACGCAGTGAATCCAAAAATCCATGATGTTATTAAACAAGAGGTTATCAAACTTGATGCAGATTGATTTACCCGATCTCGCATACCCTTGGTCACCCAATTCATTGTGTCCCGAAAAAGGGTGGCATTATTGTTATCACAATGAAGATAACGAGTTAATTCCAACTCGATTGGTTACGGATGGCGTGTTTGCATCGACTATCGTAAGTTGAATGATGCCACCAGTAAAGACCATTTTCCTCTACCCTTCATGGACCGATGCTTGAGAGATTAGCGTGGAATGAATACTATTGTTTCCTTGATGGTTTCTCGGTTACTTTCGATCCCCATTGATCCAAATGATCAAGAGAAGACCACATTCACTTGCCCATACGAAACTTTTGCCTACAAACGTATGCCTTTTGGCTTATGTAATGCTCCCGCACGCTCCAACGATGTATGATGGCCATATTCCACGATATGATCGGGAAACAATGGAAGTGTTTATGGATGACTTCTCGGTCATTCAGATTCTTTTCAATCATGTCTCTCCCATTTAGATAAAATGCTTCAAAGGTGTGAAGACACCAATCTTTGTCTAAACCGGGAGAAAAGCCACTTTATGGTCAAAGAAGGCATTGTCCTTGGCCATAAGATTTCAAAGAACGGATTGAGGTAGATAGAGCAAAGGTCGATGTTATTGCTAAATTACCTCATCCTACTACCGTCAAAGGTATTAGGAGTTTTTGGGTCATGCCGGTTTCTATCGAGATTCATTCAAGATTTTTCCAAAATCGCCTACCTATGACCCATCTTCTTGAAAAGGATGCTCCTTTTATCTTCTCACCCGAGTGCATCGTAGCTTTTGAAACATTGAAGAAAAAGCTCATCAAGCACCCATTCTCGCTGTTCCCGATCGACTTGCCTTTTGAGCTCATGTGCGATGCAAGTGATTTTGCTATCGGCAAATTCCTAGGGCAACGAAGAAATAAACATTTTCACCTATTCACTACGCAAGCAAAACTATGACCGAGGCTCAAACTCATTACACCACCACGTAAAAAGAGCTATTAGCCGTGGTGTATGCATTTGAGAAGTTTCGCCAGATCTTATCTTGACCAAATGCGAGTGTATACGGATCACTCGGCTCTTAAATATCTCTTTGCAAAACAAGATGCAAAGCCGAGATTGCTTCGTTGGATTCTCCTCCTCCAAGAATTTGATATCATTATACGTGATAAAAAGGAGCCGAGAATCTAGTCTGCGATCATCCGTCTGCATTAGAAACCCTCACCAAGATGTTTTCGAGAAAAGGAAATAAATGAAACATTTCCTCCTCAAACACTCAATGCGGTTTCTTTCGTGGAAATTCTACCACCCCATGGTTTGTCGACTTTGCAAATTACCATGCGGGTAACTTCATGTGAAAGGATGTCGACCCGCCAGAAGAACAAATTCTTCAAAGATGTTAAACATTATTTCGGACGACCCTTTCTTGTTCAAAATCTGGCGGATCAAGTCATCCGACGGTGTGTTTATGGACGTGAAGCTATTGACATTCTCACTTGCCATGCCGACCCACCGGGGCCATCATAGTCCAAACTACACCGCCAAAAAGTGTTTGATTCGGGTTCTATTGGCCCACAATCTATAAGGATGCCCACGATTATGTCAAAACCCGTGACGCTTGTCAACGCCATGGTAATATATCTCAAAGGAATGAAATGCCACAAAATGTCATTCAAGTTTGTGAGATATTTGACATATGGGGTATTGATTTTATGGGGCCATTTCCTTCGTCCGTGGTAACAAGTACATACTCGTGGCCGCTGACTATCTCGTCAAAATGGGTTGAAGCAAAAGCTTTACCCACCAATGATGCCCGAGTAGTTGTGAAGTTTTGAAATCTCTGCTTGCGATTTGGAACCCGAGAGCGATAATCGCGATCGTGGTACACATTTTGTAATGACCAATTTGAAAGAGTCATGCAAAATATGGTGTTACCCATCGCCTCTATCGCATACCACCCCAAACAAGTGGGCGGTGGAAGTCTCAAACCGTGGTATTAAAAGAATCCTTGAAAGGACAAGAGGCTTAAAATCGTGCATCCCGGTCTGATAAGCGATGATGACGCACTGGCCTTCCGCATAACTTACAAAACACCTATTGGGTGTACTCCATACAAGCTAGTGTACAGAAGGCATGTCATCTTCCGATTGAGTTAGAGCACAAGGCTTATCGGGCCTTAAAGCATGCGAACTTCGATATACGATACGGTGGTGATCATAGAAAAGTTCAAATGAATGAACTAAATGAACTTCGTGATCAAGCTTATGAGAACTCTTTGATCTACAAACAAAGACAAAGAAGATTCATGACTCCAAGATCAAGAACCGCGTTTTCAACGTTGGTGATCGAGTCCTTCTTTTCAATTCCGATTGAAGATTTTCTGAAAGCTCAAGTCCCGTTGGTCCGGTCCATTCACTATTGCTAAGGTTTATCCTTATGGTACCATTGAGTTATCTCAACCCGATGGTCCTAATTTTAAAGTGAATGGTCATCGAGTTAAGCATTACTTTGGAGAGGACATTCCCCGTGGTTGTCCGGATTTACAAACATTCCCATGAACCAATGAATGCGGGATCGAGTCAAGCTAGTGACTCGGTAATCAAAAACATTAGCATGCACCATATGGGTTTTCACCCATAATTCGCCTTCTTATCCCTTTCTACCACCCTAGTGTGGGGAGTTTTCCCACACCGTTGTATATTCTCATTCTTTCTAAAAAAAAAAAAAAAAAAAAAAAAAATCTTCTAAATAAATGGCCGTAATATTTCCTTTCACGTTCTTTGTTTCGCATAACCGCAGTACTTTGAATATTGAGGCAATATTCATTTCTAAGTGTGGGGAATTCTCACTAATTTCATATATTATCTACCCAATTCCCGCTTTTGGCCAAATTTTTTTTTTTTTTTTTGAGTAAGTGTTCTACACTTTCTCATTTGGTTATCATCCTTTTCTCAGAAGACAAAAGGATTGGCTAATCCAGAGCAAACGGCTCTTGGTAAAGATTTATCAAACCGCTTATATGGCTTGCAATTTGCCCAAAATTGTATGGTTCCTCACTCCCCATCATCCTCAAAAGATAATGAGTTGGCTAGACCGCAAGGTTATGGCTTGTGGTAAAGGCGGTGGAAAATCCATAATTGGTATTCGCCCACCAAAGATAATCCCGATAATTTATCTAAGAGTTGGCTAGTCCGTATGGTACGGCTTCGTAAAGACACATCAAATCCGTTATATGGTTTATGATTTGCCAATAAATCATTTGGTTATCGTTGTACCAAGATTCTTACTTGAATCAAAACAATTGGCTACTCCAGTGATGGCTTTTGGTAAAGAGTTTTCAAATCCATCAAGGTTTTTCAAATCATTGCTAGGGACTAGCAATATCTCGATGTGGGATTGATGAGTGTCTAAATACTCATCATTTTGTATAATCTAAACGCAAAATCATCGAAACGCCGTAAACACATCAAAATGATCAAATTATCACAAATCAGTGTTTTATGTGTTTTAATTGCAAAATATCAAAATCGATGAAAATGTATCAAGTTTGCAAATTGGCGCTTTAGTCCTCCAAGTTTTAAAAGTTGTCAAATCTAGTCCTCGAATTCAAAAATGTGGAAATTTATCATTCAAGGTCCCTGAAGTATTCTAAGTTGTTTAAAATGATCCTTGAATGATTCTTTGGTCAATTGGCAAGAAAGGTCCTCAAACTTTGGAAATTTGCAAATTTAGTCCTTGGACCTTTGAAAATGGATTTTATGCAAAAAGGGTTCTTGTTTTATCAATGTATGGCAAATTTGGTCCTTGTGAGAAGTTTGGAATAATGGCACTTTCAGTCCTTGAAGTTTGGCAAATTTGCATTTTTGGTCCTTATTTAATACACAAACTAAACGGACACAATATAATTACCAAGCCCAAAATCCAAATACAACCTCAAGCCCAACTGCTAGCCCAATATACTTGACCTTGACCCTTGCACATTGAGCCCAGTGTCACAACTCTTTTGACCAAACCAATACCATTTGACCTCCCTTGTTATTAAAACTTCGTCAATGAAAGTCAAACCCATGAAAACGCTACCAAGAAACCGGATAATCAGAGCTCGCTCTTCCCCAATGAAACACCAAAACCGTAGTGGTTTTCCAACTTTTCAACATGCCTCCCATACCATGTCCCTCCACCTCTCTACACTCCAAAAACTCTTAATTAGCTAAACCAAATCCATTAATTGATTAAAACTGCTTTGAAGAAAAATTGGCGCCAAAATGCAAGGTGGACGGTTCTGATTAATCTGAATGATCCAAGGGCTTAGGTGTGGTGGGAAAGTCTCAGAGTACATCAAGGAATGCTGAAAAGTCTATAAAGGGAGAAAAGATGCATTGTATCAAGTATCTAAGTGTAATTTTATTTTTCTTAGTCGTTTTCTTTAAATTAAGCTTTTCAATGTATGTTTTTATTTCCAAGTACCTTATTTAAGTCTCTCAAGTGTATTTGAACCTCTTTTAATAAGTAATTTCAAGTTTTAAAGTTTACTTCAGTTTATGCAGTTTTCAATTTCAAAAATATCATATGAATCAAATGTTGTTTTTAGTAGACTATATGGATTAAAATAGGTCACATAAGCTCCCATATAGCTTTTATAAGCTATTAGAAACAATAAAATTCAGGTTTAGCTTCAAAAACAGAAAAATCACAAAAATACCAAGAAAATAGTTAAAATTAAAAATCCATGGTGAAGAAGATCAAGAAGCTGGAGCGGGGTTTATCTTGACGGCCTTGGTATAGTGCTTCTTGGGAAGCTATAGGAATTGGTTTGCATCCTAGTTCTCGCTTTAAACTTGGAAGCTCTTGTAAGCTATTTTAGCCATTTTGGCATTTTTATTATAACTTGTTTATTAGCTCTAATTTACATTTCTATTTGTCTACTAGTTATAAATTAGTGTTTTGATCATTAAAATCAGAGTTTGTTCATTTAAATTTGTGTTTTGAGAAAATATCATTTGGATACCAAAATAGTTTAAGTCTAATTTCTTAGTTTTAAGTTGATATTACTTGTTGGTTCAAGCTTAATTGGTCTTAATTAATGATTATATGATGTTTGAAATCAAGTGCATGGATTATATTTGTGAGTTGTTGTGAAAAGTTCTAAGGCGGCCAAATTAAGAGTGTTTGTTTTAGCTTGTTTGATTGTGATCAAAAGAGTTTTAGACAAGACCATCCTTGCTCTGTAACTTTAGTGTCTAATAACTTAAACAAGTCAAGAAAACCAACACTTCTTTGGAGAAAAGTCAAATATACATTTGGTCTTAAATTGTGCAGTCACTGTTGACAGTTCATGATCCATGATCATTGTTTTGTGTTAGAAAGTTGATAATCTTGCTCAAGTTAGTCTCATTACATCTTAAAACAACATATTAAGTGCTTAAGATCAAATCAAAATCCACTTTGGTCAACTTTTTGGTTTTTCTCAAAAAGTCAAAATCTCAATAGGTCGTTTTTGAATAAACTTTGGAATTTCACTAGGGGTTTAATATTAAGATTCAGCTTATAATCTCTTGGGGTATTAAAGTCTAGTTGGTAAAGAAAATTACAAAAATGCTAGTTCTTGGTTTCTTAGCTTTTTAAGTGCCAAATTCTCTGCTTTTTGGTGGTACCTGTTTTGAAATCTGTCCTGTGCACAGAATTTGGGTCCAAATTGATAAGCTTGCATTGAGCTTGTTAGTGCTCCAAATCTTGTGTTCTCTAGTTCTTTGGAAAGCCAACATGGTCCTCTTGAGTTGTCAAGGTCAAGATTTCACTTTTGAGCTTGTTAGCTAGGGCTGCACTAAGCTTATAGTTTGTCCCATTTTCTGTTTTTCACCACAACAGTCAAAGAGCTTATTGGCTTATTAGAGCTTTTCAGTTTAAGTGTTTGTGTCTTTTAGCTTCTAGTTAGTTGCTCTAGCCTATTTTCATCTTAATCTAGCTTCTGTCTCAAGTTGTTAGCTTGTTTGAGCTTATTTCACCAATTAAGCTAAAAAGCAACACTGTTGGATTAATAAGCCTTCAAAACTGCTTATTTGAGTTTTGTAAATTTTTTGTCTTTGTTAAAATTTCATATTATTAGTATATAAGTAGTTTTCAAAAAGAAAAATCACAAAAACATCAATATAAAAATAGTGATAGCGTTTATTTAAGATTTTTAGCTTTTTGATTTTTCTTTCAACTTTTAATAAGCAAATCTTGTTTTTATAGTTTTCTTAGGTTTCGTCATCATATAGGATTTTTAGAAAAGTTTCAGATTTTCTCTATCTTTTAGTATTTATTATAATTTTAATTAGTTAAAATAATAAATAATTAGTAATAAATATTTAAAAGCATAAAAATATATTTTCTGTTTTAAAATTAGTTTTATCATATTTTAGATTTTCAAAGTTAAAATTTTATTTTTCCAAGTTTATTTTCTATTTTCTAGTATTTAAGTGTATTTTAAATAATAATTAATTAGTAATAATTAGATAAAAAGTGTGAAAAATATATTTTTAGTTTTAAAATTAGTTTTATAGTATTTTAGATTTTCAGAATCATAAGTTTATTTTTCTAGCCTTATTTTGTATTTTCTTTCATTTTAGAGTATTTATTAAATAGTTAAAATAGTTTTAATTAATAGTAATTAATTAAATAGTGTTAAAATAATTTTCCTCTTCTAATAATTTTCTTTTATTTTTAGGATTCCAAAATGTCATTTTATATTTTAGGTCTTTATTTCTTAGTTTTCACTTTTTATTTTGACGATATGTAGTTTTAAAACTTACGTTACGTTTCTTTCATCGATTGTTGTGCTTTCAAACTCGTGTCCAATTCTATTCCAAATCAATCAAGAGTGTAATTTCTAATCATAACCTTTACTGATCACTATCCTTAGTGATCATTCCATCATCCGAGTTTGTTTTACACACCATCAGTCTCCTTGGGACTAAACGACCCGAATTCAATCTATTCTCCAGACTTCATTGCATTTGTGTCTCGAGCGGTTTTAAGTCTGCTTAACTTGACTGCTTAGCACGAATCGTAGCCAACATCATATGAAAAACACATTACAAACAACCGACACACAACGATACAGATGATAATAATATGACAGTTGCTTACTCGTATACGCACAACTGACACATTACAAACAACCAACACAACTGACACATTACAAACAACCAACATCACCGACACATTAAAAACAACCAACACACTACAAACAACTAACACATTTGTTATACTCGTATACGTATCGGTTATACTAAAATACAGTTTTTAAATCCCAACACGCCTATAAATGAAAACATTCCACCACAACAAGCAATCCCAAACACTACCTTATAATCAATCTATAACATAACCTTTCATTTGCAACATCAAGCAATCCCAAACACTAGCATATAATCAATCCCAAACTCTCCATTTCATTTGACATCAATTAAAATGACAAGATACACGAATTTCACAAAGATATAATCACCGAAACATATATGAAACATGTCATGCGTGTCATTTACTAGTATGTTTTAGTAACCACTAACAAAGATATATCAAACACACATTTAAACCAAACATCATATATGACAAAAACTTGTAGATTAACTAACATGAATCGTTCGATTTAAATTTTAACAATTACTAACATTTGTCATTTGATACACACTAACATTAGTCATTTTAACAATTCAGACAATATAATTAAACACATTACCATTCAACGGCTTTGACCACACAAAATGCATATTTGCAGACTATCACCATAGCGGCACATGAATTAATATTTTGAAAATACGAACAATTTACCCAAACATAAATACTATATCCAAAACCCCTAATTCAACCAATGAAACAATTTACAAAACCCATAATTCAATCAACTAAACAATTTTATACTGACACATACCATCTCCTGCTCCATCCCATTCTTCAGTTGTTAAATCAAAACCTCATCCTCATCATCCCCCTGATTTCATTTATTTTGGTTAGCCAAACGCCCACTTCGTCTCACTTAAAAACAACAACAATGCGAGTTATAAACCAGCAATATTTTATATCAAAAACGTAAAAAACACGATCAATGTAGCACTTACATAACAATGTATCCATGGAAACCCGACGTTGAGTACTAGGAACTGAAAAAAATTGCCCTAGAATGTGGTCTATGTACACCCTATATTTATATACAATTTCTAGATATTGATTGACGAAATTTCCATAATTATTGGGCATCGCAAGTTTTGATTTGAGCTGGAACTGATAATCTGACGATTGAAAATTATTGGAGATAGGTTTTTATTTTTTCAGTTAATATGAAAGAGAGAGAATCCCGTAAATTATATTTTATCAGTTATAATGGGTATATTAAATTGATACATAATGCCCCTACTTTTGTATATAATTACAATTATGCCATTTATTTATTTAAATTTGATCTTGATACATCTACCTTGATCCGATGGTCCATGTGTGTTCCTATTGTATCATACTTTAAGGTGTTTACTACAATAACTCCTATATATATATATATATATATATATATATATATATATATATATATATATATATATATATATATATATATATATATATATATATATATATATATATATATATATATATATATATATATATATATATATATATATATATATATATATATATATATATATATATATATATATATATATATATATAGGGAAGGTTATTTTCGTAACCAAGAAAAAGTCGAGAATCATGAGAACCGTGATCAACTAATCATTTTTTTAGATATTTATTTTATTATTTAATTCAAAAGGGTATAATAGTAAAATTACATTTTTAATTTCTTTTGATTTTTTAATAAAAAACGCTTCCTTTAGTTCCTAAATTTTAGGGTTTTTTTTTTTTTTTTTTTTTTTGAAATAATTTTATTTTCAAGATGAATGATTCCAAAAGTAAGGTGCATTTTTTTTTTTTTTTTTTTTTTTTTCATATAATGTAAATTTACATATATTTTTAGTGTTCAATTGCTTAAGCCTTTAATGTGTTTTGGTCACAAATATTTAAAAAATGTGTTGATATAATAGAATACATGTGCAAATACGGTACATAAATATTAACATCATATGATATACAAACAGATACATGTGCAAATGCGACCAATCTATTATTCTAGCCACTAGATACAAGTACATAAACATTAACATCATTTAATATACATAAACATTAACATCATATGATACAAATACGGTATAAAATGTCTTTGCATGTGTGCACTGATAATCTTTAACAAATTAGATTTTGTTTTGATGTATGCACATGTATTTCTCCTCATTAGTCGCTCTTGCGTTTCCTGGACATATGCGTTCGTTCCATCCATATGCACTTGTATGCACATGTGCATCATCTGCGTTATCTTTTTCAAACACATAAAAAAAACAAAAGACATGTGAAATCAAAACACAACATTTTGTTAAACCAGTAAATACTAAAAAAAAAAAAAAGAAAAAAAAACCTACAAAGTCAATCAATTAATCAACCTTGATAAGCCATTTAAACATAACTAAACCTTATAGAATATTGAGATTGAAAGTAAACAATGATAAGAATACATGTTCATAATTTTCTAAACTGACCACTTTATAAAAATACATGTGCATATTAATCGAATTACATGTGTTTATTAACCAAAATGCAGTTTCTTATCCCATACAAGAAGAACCAAAATGATATTTTATTCATCTAGGCATACCGAATAATATTCACTCTACGGAGTACATCTTTTGTTCTTTTTATTCATCTAGGCATACAGTAACCACCATAAATTATCCCAATACAACATGAACAAATAATTACCCTTTTATTACTTATATAATGTCGGGTTAGGCGTTATTGTACCTAACACTCTTATCCAAGACAAATTGTAATTACAAAAGCATACTTGTTATCCTAGACAACATATTTCCATACAACAAAATAACCAATGACATAACATCCATACCAACATATTTCCATGTTATACTTGTGTGGGATCAAAACACATATGTGCCGTTAAAACATATATGCACTTTTAGAAAGTATAAATATTTATGAGGCGAATCGCATGAAAGCGATTCATCTCACGTCCAATTTCAATTAAAGGTCTTTTTTTTTTCTCAATTTAAAGCACTCGACTTTTTTTGGGCCGATTTAGTTTTTTCTAACTTCGTTAACTATTTCGTTAGTAAATTACATGTTTGGTCCTTGAGTTTGTATATGCATTTCATGTTTGGTCCGTTAACTGCTTTTGCATGTTTCAAATTGCTGCACATTTTCGTCCGCTTTACACGTTTCAGTCCATTTTACACGTTTCGTCTATTTTTCAAATATTTTCCAAATTTTTTCAAAAACTTTTTCGAAATATTTTTTCCAAATTTTTTCAAAAAATTTTCAAATATTTTTTCAAAAAATTTTCAATATTTTTTCCAAATTTTTTCAAAAATTTTTTCAAATATTTTTCAAAAAAATTTTGAAATATTTTCAAAAAAATTTTCAAATATTTTTAAAAAACTTTTTCAAATATTTTTTCAAAATAACTTTTCAAAATATTTTTTGAAAAAATTTGGAAAAAGAATGTTTAGAAAAAAAAAATTTGAAAAAAATTTTATTTCGAAAAATTTTCAAAATTTTTTTTTTAAATATTTTATTCCGAAAATATTGAAAATTTTAAAAAAAAATCAAAAAAAAAATTTAATTTTTTTTGTGGTGATTGGTGGTGTTGGGTGGTGGTGGTTAGTGGCGGTGGTGATTGGTTGTGGTGGAAACGTGCAAAAACAGTATATAAACGCAAAACGGACGAAAACGTAAAACATACGAAAACGCAAAAAAGACTAAAACGTAAAACGGAAAACGTATAAAACGAGCTAAAACGTTTGCAAGCGTATGAAAACGGATTTAAAATAGACCAAACATGAAATGCCTATACAAACTCAAGGACCAAACATGTAATTTACTAACGAAATAGTTAACGAGTTAGAAAAACCTAAATCGCCCAAAAAAAAAGTCGGGACCTTAAATTGAGAAAAAAAAAAGAATAAGACTTTAATCAGAATTTAAATAAGATGAGACTTTTTACGCGATTCACCATATTTAGATAGAATCCTCTTTTGTGCCGTTCAAAATAAAACTTATATACAATCTTACCACTAATATTTTTTATGAAAGAGATCTTGGTCGGATACGTGAACGATAACAAAAACGATTAGCATATCATCAAATTCACATAACTAATAAAATACATTAACATAATTTATAAATTAAAAAAAAATTACACAGACTTGGCAGGAACTCGTTTAATAATCACACTCGAGTCACTCGCTATCTTAAAGTCATCATCATAGTACTCCGCACAATAAAACACATATAAATAATCCATATAAATTCAATAACATAATTAAATAAAAATAACAATGTTTACCAATTACATCATCGGAAAATACGAGATCGAAATCCTTATTACAAAGTTTCTTTTGGTTCATGACTTTGGATCTACAAACAAATATCAGATTTGATACAATTTGTTTATAATTTATGGAATGGTATTAAATATAATTTTGTGAAGAAAACAAGCCTATCAACAAACGATTTCGAATGTTCTTCATCATAGAAATCGTGTGAGAGCGAAACTAGAGAGACTGTACCGATCTCGATTTACTAGAACCAAACATAAAAAGATTAGAAAAACTTCAAACATCCTAACATTCAAATAGAAAAAACCTTAATCAATAAAATATACCTTTATCTAGCATTTCCAAACACTCATGTGCTTGTAATATCTTGGTCGAAGAAAATGACGGCAAAGAATATGCAAATAAAATTAGGTTATTTTGTTTGAAAATGATCCCACCAAATCCCTAAATATTGTAGGACGGTTATTGTAAAAGGTTAGTATGAAATCCCTTTTTTACCCCTTGTTCACTTATTAAACATTCCTAATATTTACTTAATTTACATGAATGCCACAAATCATTTTAGCCATTGATCATAAATTGTATGTTTGAGATTGATTCTCATGATTCTCGACCTTTTTTTTTGCTCAAAATAACCCTACACTATGTATATATATATACGTATATATATATATATATATATATATATATATATATATATATATATATATATATATATATATATATGTGTGTGTGTGTGTGTGTGTGTGTGTGTGTGTGTGTGTATGTGTGTGTGTGTGTTTGTGTGTGTGTGTGCCGTCATAAGTACTTTTCTATTATAACGATAACAAAATAAACTTATATTTATATATATATATATAAATAAACTATATATATATATATATATATATATATATATATATATATATATATATATATATATATATATATACGTTTATCTATTAACGACTCTATATTAAAACGAGTGAACTAAGTAAACACTTGACATCGTCATTTTTCATCAATCGATATCTCGAAACATTTCGAATATATATAAATGGGTTTTTCTAAGAAATAAATGACTTAGATGATATAATAAATCTTTTAAATTTGAACTTTAAGCATTCCCACACAAGTATAAACAACGCTAGTACCTCACTATCGAACCATTTATCCAAGCACTATCATTTTGGTCGTGAACCAAACGTTTATCATGATTCTAAGACTTGCCATCTCATACTTAGGTTCCGGGTCGGAGTCGTTGCTATATCGTACTTAATCTCGTTGTGCTTTATCATTATCACCAAGGTGAATTCATAGCCTCGCTTTTACTTATCTTTACAAATCCCGCGAGGGAGATACATGCTATAACTAGAACACAAGCCTTTTTGCAATTGCATGCTACTTGATTATTGGCATTGCCTAAGTTGTTAGCCAAAAGACCCCTGCATCATGAACCATTAGTCACTTGCGAGTGAACGCAGATATTGGGGATAGTACTATGGGGAGTAACAACCCCGTCTTGGTTATCAGAAATAACTGGGCACTATATTTTAATTGCATTAGGTAATTGGCAATTACCTCCTTGGGGGTAAACTATCACGTACACCAGTAATTAGGTATATGCAGTTGAGTATTGGTGTCATGAGCTTAGTGCTAATAATATGTGATTTTCTATGATTAATTGTCTTTGAAGCAATTATCATCTATCCTCTTGTGTTCAACTAATTAACTTTAAACATATGGATTCACTCAACATTGTTGTTGACCTTTTAAGCATGATTATCTCAGGTAATAACTGAAGAAATCTTATGGCACAGAGTGGGCTTGCAAGACCTTTTCAAACTTGGTGTAAACATAAAGTTATCATTTTCCACAAACTCATGAATCATCTTTTGAGTATCGTTAAACTATTAGAAGTTCTTTTATAACCTAACAATGAGTTTTTCTTGAATGATAACGACTTTTATCAAAACGTCTCTTTTTGAGTCGTTTTCTATTATTATTAACTATGATCCTTGAAGTAACACCCAAATTAGCTTTATGGTGATATGTTGTGATTTTGAGGGTGTTACAGATTGGCATCAGAGCCAAGGTTATAGAGAACCAAATTGTCTTTTAAAACATTTAGACTATAACTATGTTGTCTAAACGGGACTATTTTACACCACTACCTTATGCCCTCCGTGCCCGCTTTATAACATCGAAATGCATTGAGATTAATGCATCACTAGTAAAACATCAAGTGAAATAAGGTAATGAGTAAATTTCATTCATTTTAGTTAGGAATGGAGATTTGCTTGGTAGTTTATGCACGACTAACTAAATCCTTGTTTATCGCATGATTTTTTTTACTTATACTTACACTACTATTTTTATGTGTTGTTACAGTACCATGTTGTCAGCTTCCCACCCCGTCATGTTATCTTCTGATTCTGATATGGAGGACGTCATGTCATCCACTACTGTGCCTATACCGAGGAGTCCAACCCCAACTTCACTGGCTCTTGCTTCAGGTGATACCGAACCCTTTGAGGAGGGGGAGGTTGCACCAACTCCACCTATCCCAGTTGCACCTATTCATCTAGGAGAGCATTTTGCATATGCTCCACTAACTTATAATTAGCTCATGCAATCAAAGCAGTAGTTGCCTGCATCCGATGCCGGGACAGATGACGAGGCATCCAAATCATCTAAGAGTGTTGCATCTGTGTCTTCTGTCACACCATCTTCATCACCATTGCCGATTCGTCGCCGACGAAGGAGAGTTAGGGTCCTTAAGCCCTATGAGCCTGCACCCTTCGGCATACCTTACAGACAGCATCGGGGAGGTTCGATCTTCAAGCACACCGCTCGGAAACGAGTGTATACAGTTCCTTTTGTGTCATTACCACCAGTCCCTACATCATTAGCCCCACCATCTAATATGCCATCATCTTCGGTACTACCACCAGTGATGCCTGACTCACTGATGAGGATGTGTACTCAGGAATTTCCATTTCCAATTTCACCAATACCACCACCTACTACCTTCTTCCACCATACTACCACCGTACCTGTGTCATCTCCACCGCTTGCTTCACCACCATTAGATATTCACAGTGAGCCTCAGCTACCACTCAGTGATAGGACTTGTTTCCTTCCATCTTCATCAGATCCATATGTTCAGGCCATGACTATTGACATCCACCCTGGACCCCGCAGGAGGGTCGATGCTCGACGCTGGTCATTTCTACTACCGGTTATGCGTAGATGGAGGTCAAAAGAGGGCACACCCAGCATAGTTGATGCCTGACTCACTGATGGGGATGTGTACTCAGGCATTTCCATTTCCAATTTCACCAATACCACCACCTACTACCTTCTTCCACCAGACTACCACCGTACATGTGTCATCTCCACCGCTTGCTTCACCACCATTAGATATTCATAGTGAGCCTCAGCTACCACTCAGTGATAGGACTTGTTTCCTTCCATCTTCATCAGATCCGTATGTTCAGGCCATGACTATTGACATCCACCCTGGACCCCGCAGGAGGGTCGATGCTCGACGCTGGTCATTTCGACTACCGGTTATGCGTAGATGTAGGTCAGAAGAGGGCACACCCAACACAGTTGAGCTTGGTGAGAGTTTTTTTGCTTCAGCGAGGATTCTTCCAGTCACGGGAGAACCCATTCATCACTCCATCCCTTTATTAGAAGCTCGACTAGTGAGACATAAGGATCAGTTGGATGAGATTATAGCATATGTTGACGAGATTCCACTAGCCAGGATAGAGAGAATCGAGGAGGAGGTGGAAAACCTCATAGTTGGTCGTTGCTCCATGGAGATTGTCTTTGACATGATGAGCACTCTGATCTTAGAGGCTAGAGAGGTTGTTGCAGATTTGACTGAGAGACTCGAGGTTGCTAGACAGGAGGTTAGTGACATGAGAGAGACCGCTACAGCTACAGAGGAGGTGATGCAGCATCAGGCAGTCGAGATTACTTCTGTCAGTACCCATGCATCCACCCTAGAGTAGAAACTCGATGATCTTTTGGCCATAGAGAGTGCTAGAGATCGGCAGTTTGAGGAGTTGTCAGCCATGGTTAGTGAGATTCGACGTCGCCTGGGGGGACACATCGGACGACCCATAGATCAGAGGCATCTCTCATATAGCTTAGTGACATTTGAGCCCGCCATCTGTGGCATTAATATAAGGGCCTTGTATCTTTTGGTTTATGAAAATAATTGAACAAGATATTAATGTTGTATTGACTAGTTACGAATTATGCTATGTACTGATGTTGGTTTATGATATCATGGTTGTATTCTTATATTCTTACGTGTTGTGATTGCATTATTCACCGGTTGTATAAACCGAGCCGATCATTCTATTCTCATGTGTGTTATGATATTATCCTAACATGTCGTGATGTTGTATGTGATTGATCTACTCTTGCTTATGATGATATTACTCCATTGATTTTATGTGGTGATCTCGACTATTATGATATTTATAATATGTATTCACTTGTATTATTAATGATGATTCTAAATTCTGGTGTTTATCTCTTGGTAATTTTTGAAAAATGGTCAAGAAGAAAGCTACATCATCTGCTAATGCCACCATAACTCCAACCGTTGTTCGCAAGATGGTCTCTGATAGTGTTAGCGTTGCCATTGCTAAACAAACTGCCGAGGCTGCTCGAAATGCCTAAGTTGCTCGCATTGCTGAAGCTGAACGTGTTGCTCAAGCTGCATGTGAAGCCGAAGCTCCAGCTGCACGAGAAGCTGAAATTGCACAAGAAGCTAAAACTGCATGTGAGGCCGAAGCTGCACGTATTGCTGAAGTTGCACGCGTTGCTAAAGCAGCACGCGTCATTGAGGTTGCAAACTCCAATGAAATCGACAATCAAACCAACCAAAGTGAATCTACGGTGGCACGCAAATGTAGCTACAAAGGATTCATGAACTGCAAGCCTACCTTTTTCAAGGGAACTAAACGTGCTATTGGTCTTCTCCACTGGTTTGAAAGTTCAGAAACTGTATTCCTCCTAAGTGACTGCACTGACGATTGCAAGGTCAATTTTGCAACTGGAACTTTCTTAGAAGATGCATTGTCAAGGTGGAAAGCCTATGCCCAACCAATTGGCATAAAGGAAGCTTGTAAAATCACCTGGGCTGAACTGAAGCAACTGTTGATGAAACAGTATTGTCCAAGAACTGAAATCAAAAGGTTGGAAGACGAATTCTATCATTTGGCCGCTAAAGGCAATGATCTTAAGACTTACTTCAAGATGTTCCACGAGTTGATAGTCATGTGTCCTAACATGTTTCCCACCAACGACAAGCTCTTGGAAAGTCTCATCGGGGGTCTTCCCCGAAGTATTGAAGGAGATGTCATTGCCGCCAATCCTTAGACTATAGAAGAAGTTGTCACTGTTTCTCACTATCTCATGGAACCAATCTTGAAACTTGGATCTACCCAGAACTCCAACGACAACAAGAGAAAGTTTGATGACCGAAGGCATGGAAACCCCAACTCTTATCATACCAACAACTCTTCTCAGTTCAACAACAACAACAACTAAAACAACAACAACCGCTACAACAACTAAAACAACAACAACACCAATTAGTACCATCAGAACAGGAACCACCACCATAATCAACAGAACTGAAGATAAGAAGCTGCAAGGGCTTATGATGCCACTCCACCTGTAGGCAGGGGATATGCTAGACCTCACCCTCTGTGCACTAGATGCATGTTGCATTACTCAGGACCATGCACTGTGAAGTGCGAAAAGTGCAACAAGGTAGGTCATCAAGCCAGGAATTGCCAAAATCCTGCCACTGGAAACAACCTGCAACCGATAAATGTAACCTTTTACAGATGTAGAGAGAAAGGGAATTTCAAGAACCAGTGCCCGAAAAGGAATACTGTTCAAAACAACAATGCGCGTGCAATGGCGTATGTGTTAGAAGATGGAGATGTTCCACTGAACCCTGACGTCGTAACGGGTACGTTCTCACTAACAATCATTCTGTTAAAATATTTTTTGATTCTGGAGCCAATAGGAGTTTTGTGTCGGCTACCTTTGCACCTTTACTTGAAATCACCCCAACTACCTTAGACACCACTTATACAAAGAGAATTGCCGATGAAAAAATAACAGGAACCAACACTGTGATTCGTGATTGCACCATACTCTTACAAGACCAACCATTCAACATAGATCTTTTTCCGATCAAGCTTGGTAGTTTCGACACAGTTATTGTCATGGGCTGGCAATCTAAACACCGTGCAAGAATCATATGCGACGAAAAGACTGTTCATATTCCAATAAATGATGAAACCTTAGTTATCCGTGGAGATCAAAGCTAGAAGTCTCTGAGCATCATATCCTACATCAAGACTATGAAGTACATAGTTAAGGGATGTCATGCTTTTTTAGCTCAAGTAACGAAGAAGAAATCAGAGGAAAGACGACTAGAGGTTGTACCTGTGGTTAAGGAATTTCTTGAAGTATTCCCTGAAAATTTACTTGGTCTTCCACCTGCTCGTCAGGTCGAGTTTCAAATTGATCTAGTGCTTGGAGCTACACCCGTGGCCTGAGCACCATACCGACTAGCACCATCTGAAATGCATGAGTTATCTAAACAACTGCAAGAACTGTCCGACAATGGATTCATTCGACCAAGTTTCTCACCCTGGGGAGCTCTGGTTTTGTTCGTCAAGAAGAAAGATGGATCTTTCCGAATGTGCATCGATTATAGAGCATTGAACAAGCTCACAATTAAGAACCGATATCCTTTGCCTATGATTGATGATTTGTTCGATCAGTTACAAGGATCGAGTGTATACTCGAAAATTGACTTAAGATCTGGATACCATCAACTAAGGGTGAAAGAGGATGATATTCCTAAAACATCCTTCCGAACTTGTTACGATCATTATGAGTTTCAAGTGATGCCATTTGGTCTAACCAATGCGTCAGCTGTATTCATGGATCTAATGAATAGGGTTTGTAAACCCTACTTGGATAAATTCGTCATCATGTTTATCGATGATATTTTCATCTACTCTCTTGATAAGGAAGAACATACGGAACATCTGAGAACTGTCTTGGGATTACTCAAAGATGAAGAATTGTACGCAAAATTTTCTATATGTGACTTCTGGATCCAGACAGTACAATTTATTGGGCATGTGATTGATATTCAAGGCATTCATGTGGACCCAGCAAAGATTGAAGCTATTAAAAACTGGGCTTCTCCAACCAACCCCACTGAGATTTGATAATTTTTAGGTCTTGCCGGTTATTACCGGAGATTTATCAAAGGTTTCTTAAAGATTGCCAAACCATTGACGAAACTAACTCAGAAAACAAAGAAGTTTGAATGGGAACCGATCAAGAGTCTGATTTCCAACTCCTGAAGCAAAAACTTTGCGAAGCTCCAATTTTGGCCTTACCCGAAGGAGTAGAAGACTTTGTGGTATACTATGACGCTTCACACTTGGTTCTAGGCATTGTTCTAATGCAAAGGAGTAAAGTAATTGCTTACGTCTCTCGTCAACTCAAAACTCATGAGAAAATTTACACCACTCATGATATGGAATTGGGAGCAGTTGTATTTGCTCTTAATTTATGGAGACACTATCTGTATGGAACCAAATGCGTAGTGTACATAGATCATAAAAGCCTTAAGCACATCTTGGATCAAAAGGAACTGAACACGCGACGAAGCCGATGGTTAGAATTGCTCAGTGACTATGATTGCGAGATCCGCTACCATCCCGGAAAGGCAAATGTCGTGGCAGACGCCTTGAGCAGGAAAGATCGCCCCAAACCACTTAGAGTGAGATCTTTGGGAATGGTAATCAATTCACCTCTTCCATAAAATATTCTTGAAGCTCAGACTGAAGTGCTTAACGAAGCAAATAGACCAAACGAAAATATTTACGGCATGTCAGAGAATGAAAATGGCTTCATAAAGAGATCGGATGGAACACTGTGTTTCAAAGTAAGAATTTGGATTCCACTCTACGGGGGTATCCGTGAACTTATCATGCATGAATCTCATAAGTCTAAATACTCCATCCATCCCGGTCCCAACAAGATGTATCAAGATCTAAAACTTCTGTATTTATCGCCAAACATGAAGGCCAAAATCATGGAGTATGTCAGAAAATGTCTAACATGCTCTAGAGTCAAAGTAAAACATCAGAAACCATCCGGTTTACTAACTCAACTAGAAATTCTCGTTTGGAAATGGGAAAGGATCACTATGGACTTCATCACTAAACTGCCAAAAACTTCAAATGGTTTCTACACCATCTGGGTCATTGCTATCCGTCTCACAAAATCAGGTCACTTCTTGCCTATCAAAGAAACCGATGAGATGAGTACACTCGCTCGGTTATACCTGGAGGAAATTTTTTCTTGCCATGGAGTACCGATTTCTATCATATTTGATCGTGATAGCCGATTCACCTCAAGATTCTGGCAAACACTTCAACGAGCTATGGGTACCCAATTAGACATGAGTACTGCATATCACCCTCAAACCGACGGGCAAAGTGAAAGGAAAATCCAAGCCTTGGAAGACATGCTTTGGGCATGTGTGATTGATTTTGGAAAAGGTTGGGATAAGCATTTACCGTTGCCAGAATTTTCTTATAACAACAACTACCACGCCAGCATCAAAGTAGCTCCATTCGAAGCACTCTATGGATGCAAATTTTGATCTCCTGTCTGTTGGGCAGAAGTTGGAGATGTTCAACTAACTGGCCCTGAGATCTTACATCAAACAACCGAGAAAATAATGCAAATAAAACAACGCCTGCAAGCAGCAAGAGATAGAAAAAAAAATATGTTGATGTCAGGAGAAAGCCCATGGAATTCCAAGTTGGAGATAGGGTTATGCTAAAGGTATATCCTTGGAAGGGAATGGTCAAATTTGGCAAGCGCAGAAAACTTAAACCTCGATACGTAGGGCCATTCAAAAGTTTAGAAAGAATTGGCCCAGTGGTGTATAAACTCGAACTTCCGGAAGAGCTCAGTAGGATACATGATACCTTTCATGTGTCTAACCTCAAGAAATGCCTATTCGATGAAACTCTTGTTGTTCTTCTAAAGGACATTCAACTCAATGACAAACTCAGCTTTATAGAAGAACCTGTAGAAATCATGGATAGGGATGTCAAAAGGTTGAAGCAAAGCCGCATTCCCATTATCAAGGTTCGATGGAATCATAAGATGAGAGGTGTTAAGTACACGTGGGGACGCGAGGATCTAATTTGTGCCAAATATCCTCACCTATTCGCTGAATCACCCACGACAACCTCCGCAAGTTAAACTGCGAGACGCGGTTCTCTTAAGGGGTAGGTACTGTAAGATCCCAAAAATTTCTCAAACTAATTAGCAATGTAAACCTTGATTACCGATAACTACGGGTTATCTTTTTCTTTTATATAATAAAATGACTTCCGACACGTTCTCATATGGCATTATTTATGAGTAGACATGAAACACATTTCACATTCACGAATCAAACCCGAGCTATTTCGACTTGGCAAGACTATTTACCTCATGCTAAATTGTAAATTTTACAACTAATAATAATACTAATCTCAAATAAATATTACTTTATTTATTTTGCCCTATGGGCCAGGTACCCAACTCCTAACTAAACGAACTCTTTATTTCGATGGGCCTCGCCTTCACCCTTCGACCCAACACACGAGCCCAATATTAACACCTTATAACTCCTTGGGCCGACCCACTCCCAATCTCAATACACTTAGTAATATTTTTTGTTTTTCCTCCTTTGTTGGCAGCAGGTACAAACCGAAGCAACCCTCCCCAACCTCAACTATTCAACTCAATTTCACACTAATAAGATTAGTTACAATGTAACTAAATCACAACTAACCATACAACCTTTTACCTTGCTCCCTAAATCAAAAACAAAATCCTAAACCTAACTAATAATTTAATCTTTAAACCAAGGACCTTTGGATATTGTTTGCCACTAACTCATGTATTAGACTTGACATTTCATTTGCTTGATCTCTCTTGGTCGACCGTGTGAGGAGATAGACCAAAAGAGCACACAAACTACACTCACACATGACACTCTAACACACTCAACATACCATACCTTGGATGTTTTGGATCCCAAGTGATTTAAATAGGTTTAGAAAACATGGGAGGAAAATGTGTTCAGATTATGTTAGGTCACCATAATTGAACACAAGTAACAATATGTAAGAAATAAGATGAAGATAGATTGGTTGAACAAACACACACTAAATACACGTATAGATAAGAAAGGTTATGCATAGGATTAAGAGTGCAAATGAACAACCAACCTTCCAAGGAAAGTTTACAAGAGTATTTATAGGGGAAGGGAGCTAAGGCAACATGTCTAGTCCCTTCCTCATTATTGGGCTTGGGCCAAGGCCTATGGGCTTTCTACATAAGCCTTGCCATTCATAACTAACATAAAAGCATAATTAAGCAGCCTATTACATATTGATTACTAACACTTGAAATATAAGTTAGGAGTGATTCCAACAATCTCCCCCTAAGTGTTGGTAATTAATAAATGACTTCAGCAATCTTGAAAAGTTGTTGGTGTTGATGTGATAGCAGTTGCTTTGACGTCTTCTGACATTCTTCTTTCTTGTGAGAAGAAGTGCCTTGATTCCAACAATTTCCCCAGTGTGAGGATCTTGTTTCTTTTGAAGTTTTCAGCTTTGACATATTCTATATCATAGTTCTTTGTTCTTTGTTCTGGTGTAGATATGGTGATGTTATGTTGTTGTTGTCTGCATCAGGTCTGCTTCATTGCTCAGGTGTCTCCACGTCTTTCTCCAACATGCTCACACGCTCTTTGACGTTGGATTTCAGTTTTGATATAGTTCTCTAAGTCTTTAAACTTTGTAGATTCTTTGGCTTTGAGGAAGAATCATTCTGACTTTTGTGTTGCCTTTTGAGAGAACTTCAAATTGTGTTGTTGTTGGTATGAGCATGGAGAATCAACACGATCATCTCCCGTGAGCATCCATAAGAAGAAAACATAAGAATGGGTTAGTGATAAACACCATCGATCATTGTGGTCATTTCTTATAGACTTGACCACTACGATTGTTCTTCCGATGAATGTCTTAATTCCATTCACCTTGGTCGGGCGAATCGACCGTTCGAATCCCATAAGGGACAAGTTGGCATTACATAGAAAAAGTTCAAGTAATGACCCACATCTTGAGACTCGATTCTTGAAAGGAATCTCCTTAGCGGGATTTCCAAAGCACTTACAAGTTCAAACTTGATATTAACAAAGATAGTGTGAAAACACATCTCTAATTCTAGCAAAGGTTGTTCCTAAACCGGAGTCCCTCAAGTAGGATAACACGATGTACAAGTACACCTAGTTCGGGTGAGTCGCTAAGGTACACCAAGCATCACCTCATGATCAGAGACCATTTGAGACAAAACTAAGCGTAACCCACGAGGAGTTACCGGCGACTATTTGTCGTGTGTTTGATGTTGACCACGGCAGAGTTTTCATTCAATCACCGAGGAGCACAATTGTGAACCTCTCATAAATGTTCTCGACAGTTGCTAAGATCCGTGTAGGACTCTATATTGTATCACTTGCGTCCTTAATGTTGAACGACAAGTGATGAAATGTCAAGTGTTCCTAAGAGATCTTTTGATGAATCTCGTGGCTCTAGACTCAATAGTGGGCTTTGGTTTTCTGGCGAGAGACTAGGAGAGGTCTCTTCTTTAATACCAAAGAATCTCTAGAGAAAGCCGATAGTTTATGTAGGGTTCCTGTGAGAATGAAACAAGCTTCCGTTGAGAGAAACTTGAGTGGCTAAGAAGGTTTAGTGCATGCATCATCGGGTCCATGACGACTTTAATCTTTAATACGGTGTCATCTAGTGACAACCAAGAGCATATGTATTGAACCCGTGTATCGCTCTAAGTTGAATAATTTGAGGGCTATTTCTTTTCACCCTTTTCTTTACTTTTCTTTTAATTCTTCAACTCCTTCTTTCTGGTTCTCATTTCTCCTTTTTATAATCATACCTAAGGACTTCTAAATTCTAACTATTGGTGGTGTCCTTGGGTAGATCCCTCCGCTCTGGCGGATCATAGGACGGTTATTCCTAACCTTAGTCACCTTATAACACCATGATTATCCTAAGTTGCCATAAAACCATTTTCTCGAAAATCTCTCAAAGTGTTTATGAGTGAAAACATTTTGTAACACTTCGAGAGTTTTGTATTTTCAGAAATACTCCCCCTCCACATATGCTCAAGTATTTTGACAGAAATATGCACAGTGAGGGTAGAGTTCACACTTTTGAATTGATCGACTCAAGATAGACAGTTCCCTGCGAGATACGGTTACGTTGTATAGTTAAAGAGTTGCATTGTCATCTTTTAGGTGACAACTAGCTCTAATAACTACCTTGAAGATGCGAAAAAACCTCGAAAGGTTGTCAAACCCGTCAAAGTTCATGTCTATCAAGAATTTCTCGAAGAGGTACAATCTACTCGAATAAGTATTGGAAGACAAATCTTTTCGATGTATGACAGTTCAGATCTCGTCAATTCATGAGTTAAGTCTTAGCACGAAGTTTCAGTCACAATTTCCAACATATTTGTATCGCACGATTTTTCTCCCCCTCAAAAATGGCATAAAAATGTTATTTTTGATGAAATTTTGATATCGAATATGACCATTTCGAGTTTTGTGGGAAGATTTCCACGAAGAACAATTTGTGAACAAAGATTTTTATCAAATACTCCCCCTCAACAAGTAATATTAACTTTTGAGATTTTGAAAACATAAGGGGAAGTACTTGTTCTTTTGAGCAAAACTTTAAAAAATGAAAGTTTTGATAAGTTTTACTCAAAAGTAAGAAGCTTTCATTCCTTTTATAAGGATTGTGGCACTGATGCGTACCACAGGGTCCTTTCATTACAAGAACGGGTTGTACACTGTTATATGTGCACAAGCCATAGTCAATATACAAATCATATCATCCAAATATCAATCAAAGAAATAATTTAAGGAGTACCAGGAAATCCTTCAATAAGACCGGGAGTTCTCTCTTGACGTTGATAACCCGTAAGAGTGAAGCTCTCTCTTCTACCCACAAAGCTCTCTAGCCTCCGCATCTGATCCCGATGAAACAACCTTTCATTTATCTTCTTGATAATTTTCTAAACATCCCTCTTGTCTTTAGAATTTCACCGCTTCTTCGACCCAATGCCTTCATGAATCTCCTTCAACCGATACGCTAACCCATCACAAACCTTCTTCAGAGTATGATCACAAAACTTGTGAAACTCATTGTACGCCATGAAACAGTTGTGGTGAAGTTCACTGCGGTAAACAACTCTGAATGTTGGTTTCCTCATAATGGTGTACTGAGAGAGTCAGTTGATATCGGGAAAGTGTAGCAATGGTTTAGTGAGATTGACTTGTTTCTGGTATGATTCCACGGCAAGTTGAAGATCTTTAGCACGTTCCTGGATCACTTTGCTTCTGATGAATATCAACAAAGACGTGATGTACTGGAGCTGGATGTTTGTGGAGAAATGTCTCATCCTACCTTGTACCTTAGCCAGATACATGTCTTTAATGTTGTTTAGTGACAATCTTGAAAAATCAGCTTCAGTAAAATCATATTCTTGCTCGTCTTGTCGTTTAACTTTCATTTCCTCCAGGAATGAGTAACCCCACTTTGTAGCCAGACTGACATTCATGATAGCAACGATCCGTTTGTCACTGAACACCTCTTTGTTTGATTTACGAACTGGCGACACGTAGTATAGTCTTCTTCTTGCGGGCCAATGATGAATGCCATACTGTGCATCGAGATCATACTTTACAACATTTTTAACAAACATTCTTGTGGCTTCTTCCTCGATGGCAACATTGTTGGAGAAGACTGCTGCCGGGATGTTAAAGGTGAGTGACGTAGCATATTTCTTGCTTACATCGCTACTGTGTTGAAGAAATTCTAGGTCGTTGTTGAAGAAGTATTGATAGGGAATCTTGGGTTGATTAGGTCGACCAATGGTTGGTAGTGGCTTGGTCCAGTCAGTGTAGTATGGAGTCTTATATGGTCTTGTGAAGTCGATGTTTAATTCAGGGTTGAGCCAATCAATGTTGTTGGACATAGCTCGTGCGATACTGTCTAGATGATATTCGACTTCAATAGCACTATCGAAGCTGTCCTTAAGCAGTTGAAACGCATCGTTCTTGATTTGGCGTAACTCCCCTTTCGTCATCTTCTTCACTTTGAACTTATCTTGAATTATCTTGACGTGCTCCATGGTTCGACCATCTACCGGTTCTTGGCCTTCCGGTAATCAAGGAGTGGCATCAACAAAGTTGGAGAACCATTCATATTCTTCAGTATCATCTTCATCCAGACATGATACAACAGAGGTAGACTTTTTCTTCTTTGGCTTGGAGGATGATGATGATTGTTGCTTGGTTGATGGTGTTGATGAGGGTGGTTGTTGGGGCTCAGGAATCTCTTCATCGTCACCACCGGTGTATTGGAAATAATCACCAGTTTTCTCCGATGGTGGTAGAGACTCAGAGTCCTGAGGTTTATCACTAGCAGGAGGTCGTTGAGAAGAGCTTGTTGTGGTGGTGGTCCTTGGGGGTGGTGGAGGCATAGATGAGGATTCGACTGTTTTCTTCTGACGTTTAGGCTCTGAATCCTTGTCCGCATCATCTTCGTCTCTTGGTCGTTTATCTTGACCAACTCATTCCTTGCAAGTTTGCTTTAGTTGATATGCAAGCAATGCCTCAAAAAGTTTTGAATCATCAGAAGTGAAAGTTCCAGATCGGGAAGACATCTACATAATCAGTATTGAAATCAACCCAGCTTCAGTGATAACAGGAGGTGGAACTGGTCAGATTTGCATCATTGCTGGTGTAGTTGAAATTGTTTGCTTGACCAATGACATCAGATATGGGTAGAGTTGTCTTGCGAACATTTCTTTTGTGACTCCAAGGACGGTGTCGAGAAGGAGCTTATGAGTGTAGTCCCTAATCGTCTTGTCCATTTCCCCTTGAATGTCTCGGTTGAGGAATTGCTAGATCTGGTCTCTTTCCTCTGAGAACTCGTTCATCAAATTACCGATTAAGTTAACCCTATCAGCAAGCTGATTCAACTTCTTGTTAACCACATTTCGTTTCCTTGCTTGCCTGACAGCCTTAACAATCTTGGTTTTGGCACGTGATGCCCAAGTGTCAGAGGGTTTCTTGATCAATCTGGATGATGATCTAGTGGTAGCATCTTTAGATGGTGGTGGTGATGAATGAGATGATGAATCTGATGAAGATGAGTCATGAGAAGGCTCAGGGTCTTTAGGTGGCTCAGAAGATTGTTCCGGGTTATGTTCTGGATTATCTTGAAGATAATTGTCAGCTTCCTCTTGAGCTCTTGCATCTTCTTCTGCTTTAGCCCGAGCTTCTTCTTTAGCCCTTTCCTTAGCCGCTTGTTCAACATCTTCATCAGTTATCTTTTCATTCTTTTCTTGTTCCTCTTCTTCTTCAAAGTCGAACTTGATTTCGGACTCCTGTTGCTATTGCTCTGTTGATTCCTTAGTAGTCGTACCAGTTCCCTTAACGGGTTGATTAACCGTATCAAGAACTGGTGTGGTTAGTGCACCACCACTGGAATCTCCAGGGCCTCTGGTTTGTTGAATGTTGAATTCAGTAGCAACATGCTGCAAACTCAGCTGCTTGAGAGTCTTGTGGTAAGCTCTTTCTTCATCCTTTGGTTCATCATCAGAACTTTGTTCTTCTTTCTCAGCTACTGGAGTCTTCCCCTTGTCTGATTTGGGACTTGGTGGTTTGTCCTCTGACCTCAGTGAGGTTATTTCGTCTGTTGCAGTTTCGGAATAACGAACCACCTCTTCAGACTCAGTATCCTCAGAGTCTTCGTCCTCTAGTTTAAGTTCCGGTTTAGGATCAGGGCTAGCACCCTTAGATGGGACTTTTCTTTTGAGGCTTGGATGCCTTTTAGGATACTTGAGGGCACTCCCAGTGCTTTTACGCCCAGTATGCCTCGATCTTCGGTCTTCTTTGATCGAACTATCAAGTCTTTGATCCATAAACCCGACTTTGCCCTTACTCACAGCTTCTAGGTATCGATGATACGATAGTAAACTTTTGATATCATCGGTGAGAAGGCAATACAGTAGCACTTCACCTTGCTTCTTTGTTGATGAGTCTTTGAATCTGACAATGTTTAATGTGGGCTCATACAGAACAAAGTGATTGTTGGCGTCGTTAAGTCTCAAGGGAATGTCCCGATGTTTCCCGAGAATATTTTGGATCAACAGCTTGGTGTATCTGATAAAAGGAACTTTTGTCCCGGGCTTCTTGAGATGAGACATCATGTCTTCCCATATCAGACTGGAAAAGTCGATGTGCTGCTTGTTGACCATGCCCTAGAAGGTTTGCAGATGCATAAGTTTGGGATGCTCGTGACCGATGTCTCTTCCAGACACAGACTTGGCGATCATGATATACAGTGTTCTCCAAGGTTGAGGAATATTCTTTAGATCTACAGAGGAATGTCTGGTGATGACCCCGGCAGCTTCATCATGTCCAATGTCGATCATGAATTGAGTGATTGCCTCTTCACTTGGAGTTGCCACAAAGTCAGCAGCCTCGATAGCAGGTAGAAGAAGAATTGACCGAAGATCTGCAACAGTAAGGGTGACTTCCTTATCATTGCGGGTTATGGTGACAGCGTCTTGACCATCCACCTTTTTCATTGTGTGCCAAAATTGATGAATGTAGATTTTTGGCACAGTTGCAGAGTTCATAAGCATGTTGTTGTAGGGATGAGTCTTGAGAATATCCACAGCAATCCTGCATGAAGATTCTGAGCAGGTGAAGTTCTCAAAATCAACCTTGAGGTTATTCTTTCCAATCATCTTGCTGTAATCAGTTGGGAAGATATCTTCCATTGTGAGCTCATTTGGTGCGTTGAAATTTTCCATGATGGCGTCCATATCGTGATCTGAAAGGTATTGAGACAAAAAAACCAACATATCGAAAGACATTATGTTAGTCAAAAGTTGATTTTATTGTCCAATTATTGAATTTTTTATGTAATGAATTTTACGAGTCCAAAGTCACATGTTGTCCAATAGTCCAAAGTTGATGTGATAAGTTACGTGAGTATCTTAATTTTGAATTTTAAAGTCCAAATTTTCACTCATTCACACAACATTTTAACCATTTTTGCTTATTAGTGATATTTTGGTCTTGTGACGTTATGAGTAACTTATTACAAGTTTGTACACGTAACATTTCATAAGTTTAGATACAATTTTGGCTTAAGCATAGGATTTTAAGCTTATGCATAAACAGTATAACCATACGCGTAGGATTAAGCTTATGCGTATAAGTCACTCTTACGCATAAGAAAGATTACGCGTAGGAATGGACTCTTAGCATAAAGCATATGCGTAAGCGTAGTTCAAGGACTTACGCGTAAGGGTTACTCATAAGAGTAAGCCTTATGCGTAGAAATCCAAGTTTACGCATATCCTTCACAGGATACGTGTAGTCCCATTGTAGAACCTTATGCATATAAGTTACGCGTAAGATTGCTCTTATGCGTAACATCTACGCATAAGGTGATCCTTAAGCATAGATTCCATTTTTAACCTTGATTCTGAATTGGAACGCGTAAAAACCAAAAATAGATCAATCATAACACACCAATTAACAACTTATTCAATTACTTTCAATATCACATGAAATCACAATTATGTCCAGTTACGCGTAGGATGATTGTTATGCGTAAAATAAACCCTAGAATTTCAAATCCTACTCGTAAGCAATCTAGCCATGAAAAATCCACCAAATGATTTCTGGGACATCTTAGAGGCTATATGTGTTGTTTACAACAAGTTTTAACATCAAAAGCATCATGAATCAAAAGTACCCAAACCAACGAGTTCATAAACCCTAAAGTCTAAGTATGCAAATTTAATGTTCCTGGGAGTGATTCAAAGGTGAATTTGGTTAATTAAACATGTAACAAACCTATTCCAAGCATCTAATTAGCCTAAAACACTCACACATGAAAGTACCCAAATCCACGCATAAACCCTAAACCACAAATAAGATCAAAACGTTTTACGGGTTGAAAATCTTGATGAAAATGTTTGTAAAACGTGTTTTAACCACTTTGATACTATCTTTTCATCGAAACATCCCATAGTGATTTCATGTTCATATGCTTATGCGTAGAACACAAAATCACCTCTAGTTTAAAATCTAACTGTTAGTTTTGAATAAGATTTAAAACCTATGTTCGTAATCATTCAATGAAACTTTTAACACTTACAAATTAGAAGATTGAAGCACGGATTTGAGAATGAATTATTAGGCGTGGATGAAGTAGTTGGGAAATTTATTCTTTGTAATAAATGAGTAAGTGAAATTAGGTGGAGTATTTTGTATAAAATGAGTTTTAGCTTTTGACAATAATAGTCCCTCCACCTCAATCATTTTCAACCACAGCCCATAACTTCCATTTTGGTTAAGCAAAACGTGATGTTTGGAAATAAACTTGACGACACTCCCCCTCGACTTTAGAAATAGTAAAATTTTGCAAATTTGAGTCCGAGGAGTGTTTTAAAACAAGAAACGTATCCACCATTATCAAAATCAAAAGGTGTTTCACCCAACTAGATGGCGATTGATACCACTGTTAGGTCACCATAATAGAACACAAGTAACAATATGTAAGAAACAAAATGAACATAGATTGGTTGAACAAACACACACTAAATACACATATAGATAAGAAAGGTTATGCGTAGGATTAAGAGTGCAAATGAACAACCAACCTTCCAAGGAAGGTTTACAAGAGTATTTATAGGGGGAGGGAGCTAGGGCAACATGTCTAGTCCCTTCCTCATTATTGGGCTTGGGCCAAGGCCTATGGGCTTTCTACATAAGCCTTGCCCTTCATAACTAACATAAAAGCCTAATTAAGCAACCTATTACATATTGATTACTAACACTTGAAATATAAGTTAGGAGTGATTCCAACAAATTAATTTTATTATGATAGTGGAACAGATTTAGGCATTTAAAGATTGTTAATGTCAGGTATGATGAAATTAAAATAAAAGTTTTCATTTTGAAAAATCTTTGATTTTAACGAAAAAAATCATACTCTGACACATAACATTAAATCTTTAGATCACCACTTATTTTGTACAAATGGACTTCTTTGAAGAAATATCGTTTGAAAATATTTAACTAGAAATCACTCTCCCCCTCAATCGATGACCGTAGTCGTTGATTGAGTGACTTATATTTTAACAAAATGAAGTCCGGTTGATTTTTAAAAATTAAGTCTGATTTATTTTCAAAACAATATTTTTACCATTTTGATAAATTCAAAAATGGTATCATCCACTACTTGTCCTGCACAAAGATACGTTAGGTGGTTGAGCCGCTCGTTGTTGTAAAGGTCGAAGAAAACCATCTGCTGAAGCAGTGAGACCTCTGGAGTTGTATATCATGCCGAATATCCACAGAGATCCAATTAAGTTTCGTTTCTTCAAGAAATAGTTGCCCTCTCCTATTGGCATCCAATCATCTACTTTTGTGGGATCCAGAGCGGGAACATTCTTATATACCATGTTATTTGCATACGTTAGTGGACATACATACAGATATATGGTGGTCGACAACACCCAAACAGCAATCGACTAATAAAAGTCAATCCAACATATCAATCAGATCATACAAAGGCATGAGGATTATGTGTTCATTAAACTCTAATCATATAAACCTAACAATCATATCCTAGGCTCCTAGTCCTTCAACGTAGGCAAACACCTTTTTCTATTAAGTATATAGGATGATTAAATAAGCTCGTTAGATGATATAAATTTGAAAACATTCTCCCCCTCAATCAATGACTCATTTTATGAAAAGTTTTAGAAATGTTGAAGTCATTGATTGAATTTGCAACTTTATGAAAACTTCAAGTCTAATTGATTTTTAAGCAACTCATTTTCCACCATTTTGAAACACAACAAATATTTTTCTGAAGAATTTTTAGAAGGAAAAACATTTGTGTAGGAACAGCCGTCTTTTTGTCGACATGCTTTCCTCATTTAGTTTTAGGATAAGGGCACGAAATTTATGAAAATCGATTAAGAGTAGCACTTTCCCTTTTAGAAGAACGGGTTGCATATCTGAAATAATAGCAAACCATGGTTTAAGCATGGGTTACAGTCTGATATAACTGCAAGCCATATTTTGAGACATGTTTTGAAAAAAAAAACATATTTACACCTTCTGCTCGAACTTCATCTAAAGTCCCGTGCCATTATTGAATGACATTTCTAAGGCCGTAGATGTTATCGATACCATAAGACATGTCTTGAGAAAACAATATTTTTGGTATTTTCAAATTTTCTGCTTTTTATGGATTTTTGTTGGTTTCATATTTTTTATTTTCTTTTTGTTGGTTTTATATTTTTGTATTTTCGTTTTTGATAAATATTTACAAAGAAGATGATATAGTTTAAGAATATAATGATACGGGTACCGAGATAAGGATATCGTTCAGCACGTCGTAGAAGATAGAAGTCATCATCTTTTAAACTTTCACCACCAAAGCTTTCGAGGCTCTTGAATCGTCGTCTGAACTTGAACTGTCACAATTCTCAATTTCCGGTCATTTCTCAAACTCTATATTCATCATTTTTCGTAAACTAGGTTTATGAGTATCAAATTCGCGTAACCTTAAAGGTTTAGCTGCGAATTCACGAGCATATCATCAAGGACATTCCATATAGACTAGGTTTAGTCTACATATCATTAGCATCATTATCATCATATTAGTTCATGCGTGGTTTCGCATTTTTCATTAAACGCATAAATTCTTATTAAATAGACGCTATCGCACGATTATTTATTTTGAACATTTGATCCGACGCTTCTAAAATTTATCCTAATATATTCTTATACTCATTTTAAAACTATAAAATTATATTATTAATTTACCGATGTTTTCAATTTATTTCGTACATAAATTGTTATGTTTATATAATTACGACGGTTTTCAGAATTCAACACGATAATTATCATTTCACTCAAATTTTGCAAGAAATGTATTTTAATAATTTTTATGACTTCAATATATTTTATTTTGATCCGTTAAAATTTATCTTTAGCTAACGCTACCCTAAAAGCTCAAATGTGTATACAAGTTACTAACTATCTTTACTTAATTTTACATCTATTTATACTTATAAAAAAATATATATATAAACATTTAATAAAAACCACCCTTGTCGACAACAAGGGTGAGTCATTGACAAATCTCACAAATATCTACATATACATACTTACTCATTCAACACAACACATACACAAAACATTTCAAAAGAAATAAAAACACACAACTCTTTCTCTCTTCATCACAAAACCGGCCACCCTTATGATCAAGAAGGAGGTTTCTAAAATTTTTCAAGACAAGTTTATTACACTCTAGTTACACACTTAGTTAAGGTTTTGAAATAAAAACCTAGGGTGTTAGGATTACCTTTGTTCACTTCACCTCATCAAGTTACTAGTAAGCATTTCATGGTCCTTTTCATCTTTCATGTTCATTTTATGATCATTTCATCATATTTAATAAAATCATGCAAGTCATATTGATGTTTGTACCACTTTTTATTGTTTTTAAGAGCTATAAGTTATATTTATCATCCTATAATTAATCCTTGAAACATATCACTTTTGGTAATGTCTAGGAACCCATGACACCCTAAGAAGGTGTATGGTAGGATTAGAATAGCTCGGAGTTGTTTTGAATTGGTTAGAATAGGTTTGGCGAGAAAACTCATTTCGACAAGTTTACTTAAGGGTGCATCCTTATTTTTGAAATCGGAATTTTCGATGATAGATAAAAAATTTTGGCCTAGATATTTGGAAAATATACTTTAAAAAGAAAACGTGGCCGATTGAATGGGTTAAAACGGAGTTATAACGAAGAAGATATGAATTTTACAAGTTTGACGATGAAAACTATAAAATCCTGAAAATTCAGCATGTTACGTCTAATTTGTACGAGTCAAAAATGAGGCTTAGGCGTTAGGAATTGTGTCGCCTTATCAAAAATATATTAATATACTTTAATACGAAGCTAAGGGTATATAAAACGTAGAAAACGGACTTGTAACGATTAAATTACACGCGTTAAACAAAGTTGCTGTAACTTTATTATATAAGCGACATTAATATATTTTCTATTAAACACATACTACGGCAACGAGGGACCATGTTGAGGGTCGTTTTTAACAAGGATGTAGTACTTTTTATAACGTGATGTCTTCTACTAAAAGTAAGTTCGCCTAGCATATTTTCTAAAATGTCCAACCGTTCGTCGAGCGGAGTTGTAATGAATAAATTATGGTCACTTAAACTTTGCCGAAAACCACCCTTAAACGATATTTTGGACACAAGTACCATACTTTACCTATATTTTTCTCCATGATCGAGACCTCTAGGATGAAAACTTAAATGCTAAAACTTTAAGATAATGACACAAGCTTCCCAAAACCGTTGAGTTTGTTTCCTAACACTCGATGTGCACCATTTTACGACTAGTTTTTCAAGGCCGTTTATTCACTTTCATGGAATTGTCAAATGACATTATTTTCTGATTTAAAAGTTATAATTTCTTAATAAATCACTAAATGATTATCGAGGATATCATTTCACGTAAATACTTGTAAAGTATTTTATAATATGACGAGACGTTATAAACTTTATTTTCAAAAGTGTACAAGTGGTATGGATATCATATGAGTTTGCATGCACGACATTGTTTCATGACTTATATTAGAGTATATCATTCATAATAGGTCGCGGTTAGAGAGTTGCATCTCATTTCTGTGCATCCACTCTGTCATCACAACTATTGCAACAGGTGAGTAATCACATCCCCTTTTTACCGTTTTTACTATATTTTGGGGCTAAATGCATGAACAATTCTTGAACTAAATTGATTACTACTCTTATGAACTTGTTTGACTAGAACTTGTGAACTTGAAACAAATCCTTGAACTTAATTACGAAATTATGCCTTGTTTGAACTTATTGAACCGTACGTGTTATGACCTTGACCTAAAGTCTCCCATGATCGGAGCATCACTATAAAGTCTCCCATGTTCGGAGCATCACTATAAATTCTCGCCTTGTTGGTGGAGTGTTCTCAGTAACTCTCGCCTTAATGGTGGAGTGTTCTCAATAATTCTCGCCTAGGGGGTCGAGTGACAAAGGAGTCTCCTTGTTGGAGCAAAGGTGCAAAGTCTCCCATGTTCGGAGCATCCCCGAGTTATTATATCGTGGTACTATATTGTGAACTATTATGACCACTTATACTTGACTACTTGATACGCTATATTTTGTGCAATGGGTTGTGAACACACAAAGTTGCAAGTTTTGTATGGGCGGAACTTGGAACCGAGTGGATTTACAATGCCTTTGCTTTGTGGACTATTTCGATGACCGAAACCTTTGTATCTCTCTTACGAGTTTCTTATTTTTTAAAACGTGTATACTCACCAACTATTTTCATAGTTGACCCGCTTTTCTCTCATGCATTTGGTGATCGTTAGTAAGCTTTTCTACCGTGTCTTGCATAATGAAGTTTTCACTTGTCACTACAAATCGTTATGTAATAAAACGCAATATTTTGGGATCTAAACTTTGTAATATATTTGCCGATGTCGGCTAAAGCGGTATTGTAACGTGTACTATTTCTTTTAATCTTAACGTTGGTATGTTCTATTATCTTGTGCTTATGTTCCTTTCCGTTACACTCGCGTTTCGCCTCCATGAGGGTGTGACATGAACCATCTGAAAGTGAGACTTTGGTAGCTTCCCCCCAAACCGAAAATCTTCTTTGTTGAGCAGATTCAAAGCTTTCTTTCAAGCTTGCCTTAGCCAAGTGCACAGAGAAGCGCACCATTATCATCGATCTTGCTGCTCCTTTTAAGAAAGATCTTTGTGATTCTTCGTTCGAGGTTATAACATCAAGATAGAACAGCAACCTATCATCCCACGCTTAAATAATCTTCTCACATTTCTTTTCCGCTGAAGTCTGAAGCGATGCATACCAAAAGGTGTCAAGAGACCACTTCCCCCGAGTAGTTGAAATGATGCAGTCAGTCTCTTTGAATAGAGCTCACGAACCCGAAGTACACATATACCCGAAGAGAGAATAGCCGATAGCACCGAAGTAACAGATTGAATCACTGATCATCTCTGCGGATATCAACTCCAAAATAAATCATTAAGTCTAATCATGTGAATCTGCTGAACATCCCTGAAGTACATTTCTCTCCCTTGATGATAGTGTATGATTCTCAAGAACCCGAAGTACCTAAATGCCCAAAGAAAGAATAATTGGGAACATTGAAGTAGCAGGTTGAATCACTGATTATCTCTGCGGATGTCAACTCCGGAATAAGTGATTAAGCTCTCGAGTGAAACAGATTTGCATCCCCAATGTGCATATTTCTCTCTCTCCTGATGATTGCGATAACATCGAAATCATCACACACTTGTGTACCTCTTTTATCTTCAGAAACTTTCTCTTACATCTCTTCCCCCATGTAGTTGGAATAAGAACACTAAACGACATGAGTTAAACATTGAGTTTCTCTGCGGTCATGACATTTGTCTTCCCGGGATATCTTCAATCACTTAGAAGTATTAAGTTCATCAAGTTTACTCGTTGTGCTTTTAGGTATGTGTCTCCTTCCCCCTTGTTGGTTTTGATACTTCAGAATCAGCAATGCATTATAAGCCCAGATACTTGAAATATTTTGAAAAGAACACTTGAAATCTTGTGAGAATCAACTTGCTAAAGAACAGTGTTAGTAAGTCTAATTAGGGATTAAATTTGGCTTTTCACTCTCCCCCAATTAGTGATCTCCCCTAAACTGACAATCCTTTTGATGAATGCCCGGATTAAGAAGAAGTATTTTGATAATCAAATGCAACTCGTCTTTAGTCTTTTAACACACAGCAGAAAATGTAGAACATACTGTAGACTCGACCTTCTTCAAGATTGTCCGTTTGGGGAAAGTAAATGTCAACATCTTCATCTCACCAAATGCATTCCCGTTAACTTTCATATAGCAAATCCCCTTAACTAAGATCCCTCACAATCAAACAAGAAGAGAAAGATGTTCATCAAGGAAATCAGCCCCTCAACCGGAAGCACTTTGTCATTAATCATATCAGCCCGTGAGAAGATGTCAACCAACGGCTCTTAGAAGAAACTCCATGTAAAGATGACCCGATAAGAAGAAGCTCGGTTCTTACATGAGTTTGGAGCCGTATGACCATTTATTCTCAGATGTCAATCAACATGCAGTGAATTCACACTTCTTCTTCCCCTCAAGAATTGCATACGAAGTTGCCATTCTTGACTAAACAAGTGAAATCATCCAAATGTAGTATATTCCCACTTCTCCCCCGTAAAAATTGCATATGATGTCGCCATTGCCATTTTTGAATGAGCAAGTGAAATAAGAACATAATTCCCGATAAGTAGATCCACTTGATGACTGAGCAAGCATGGAAAAAGCATGAAGCTTGTTGATGAGAATGGTCATTAACGAGAAGATTTCTCTTCTTCTGAAGATAAAGCGCACTGAAGCGTACACTTTTCTTTTCTTTAGGGAACGAGGTTTGAACTGAAGTATTCAAACGTCATAAGAAGATTTCTCTTCTTCTTGAAGATAAAGCGCAATGATATGTACACTTTTTTTTTCTTTGAGGAACGAGGTTTGAACTGTTGTATTTAAATGTCATCTCTCTATTTTCTACTACTCTTGGCTAACTTGCTATCAACCCCATTATCATTTAGTAGGCTCTTTGTCATGACAGCTGATGGAGAAAACCCAATATGATGAATTTGACCCTGAAGTAAACTAACATGAACTTGTGACTTAAACTTGCACAAATGTGTAACTAAGAGCGGTGCAGAGAGTTCATGCTACTTTGAATCCCTAAGTACTTTATACTCTTCACCCAACCAACCATCAAGTATAAGACGTACATCACCTCTTGAAAATCCATAATTTAATGTGACACTAAGCACTACAACGTAACTCCTTAAAGTGATAGTTATTTTGTGCTAGTAAAAAAAAGAAAAAGTTACCCAAAAATAACTAGATTTCCAAGTCTTCGTCATTGAAAATGTTAAAAGCTCGAACAAGGATCTCGAAGAATCTTCATCCAACCATCCCCGATACCTTCAGATACTAAGTGCACTCGCCCGTGAAATTTTACTTCAACCTCAAATAGATAATAATGAATTAACACCGTTGTCACATCTTGTGGTTAAAAGCCCAGATCCAGCCCCCTTTGACGTTATAGATGAACTTTGATAATGGTTTCATCCCGACCTTAGTCAAACGCACATAACCTCGTAAAACCATGTAATAACCAAACTGCCATGAAGAATATCCAAATAATCATCCAATTCATGAAGTACACCCTTTATCCCTTCTTCGAAGTAGAAACCGTAGCACCAGCATCAGATAAGATCCAGAAATACACTTTCTTTTCTCTAGGATGGTTCCATCATCACGGGATTTTACAATTCTATGGTTTAAACCGAGAAATAGATTCTTTCGCGGGATTTTACAAAACCAAGAATAAACCGAGAGATAGATCCGGAAATGCACTTTTCTTTCACCAGAATGTTTCCATTGTCACTGGATTTTAAAATTCTATGATTTAGACTAAGAAATAGATTCTTTCGTGGGATTTTACAAAATCAAGACTAAACCGTAAACATTGTCAGCTTGAATGTGTTATGACAACTTTGGTTTCGGTGGATATCTATTTTAGGGGAACATGCAGCGGTTCATCAATAATTCTTCTCCATCATCAACAATTCTTCTCCCATATGTAGAATACTTCACAAACCATACTAAGTAGAGTAGTATACACTACTTCCCCTTGGAGGTTGACCATATAACATCAAAATACACATTTCTCCCCATGATGGTTTCGAACTTTCGGGAGCATCATTAACGTGTACGACCATTTGCACGAGAAGTTCTTGTCATAAGCAAACATCTTGAAGAATCATGAATGACACTGAAGATTCTTGAAAGATTTTGCTTAGACTGTGAAGTATCATTGACATTCTGTAGCGTCGAATATCCCATGAGAATTGCTGATCACATCTCAACCATTAAACCCTTTGGTAAACACATCATCCACGTATTTTGTCGGCTATTGTTGTGACCACTTGGTGAAGTAAACCCGATATACCAAACTTGAACGTGAAATAGAATTCCCCAGATTTGTTACTTAATCTTGTACTATCCTTGTGAAAAAGAAATGGTGTACCCAATGTACAAAACCTCTTGACGAATCCTCAACTGCGTGAGACACCGAAGTGATAGCTACATTGTAGGTTTAGCGAGAAAGGATCACAAATGTAACTAGATAGCCAAGTATTTATCACACTCAATAAACGCTCAAACAAGTCATCTTCGTGGAAGGGACGAAAGAAAGAAGACGAAAATAAGTACACGCGCCCGGAAAACCTCACTTCAAATCCAAATAAGAAATACCGTACAAAAAACCCCGTAGTCAACTTTGTTCAAATAACAATTTAAGCCGTGACAGATGATTCTCCATGAAAATGTATACACCAAAGTATCAAACCGCATAACTCAACAACTCACATCATCAAATCTTATAACCCAAATCTCATAATCAAATCTCATGATTAAATCTCATAACCCAACAAGTCTCATCATGAAATCTCATAAAATAACAAGTCTCATAATCAAATCTCATCGAGTCGCAAATCGCATCATCAAAGCTCATCAAATAGCAAATCTCATTATCAAATCTCATGATCAATTTACAACTCGCACGACTCAAATCTCATCATCAAATCCCATCATCATCTTATCCAAATCCCATAAAATCCAAATCTCAAACCCGTTTGACCAAGTATTATACCAAAATTTAACACAAAATTCGTCCCTTTATATTAATAACTGGCCAATGTAATTTTCGAATCTGGAAGCCCAATTCACCTTTTACTTTTAACTGAAAATCCCTAGTCCAATCCAATAAGAGCCCACCAAGATAATCTAAGCAACCCTAAAATTTGGACTATAAAATAGACACTAATAATTCACTTTACCCTAATATCTCTCACATCTTAAACCTAATCTCTCTTAATCGCTTTCTGTCCGCCCCCATTACTGCATCACAAAACTGCTTCAAACCCTAATATTTCTCTAAAATAAAACGAAGTCACATAATCTTCTTCAACCAAGATACCCAAACTCAAGGCCAAATCAATCATTATACCATGTTCCCGATCGAATATAACCATCCGATATCAATCATAACCTTCTCCTTGGTATAGTTTCAACCGAACATCAACCACACCTTTTTCCTTGATTTTTCTTGTCGCTCCGAATCTCAGGTAAGTTTTGTATGGTTGATCTTTTACTTTTAATCGAATGAACGAAGGGATGAAATGAATTGTTTTGTTCTTTTGTGGTAATATTCGTATAGTACAATGAAGTTTATCTTCAAGTAGATCAATGATGAGTCTTGCTCTATTCACAAACGATTTTCAATGATCTATGAATTAAATAGAGCAAATCTGAGATCTCTTTATCGTTTTTTCTTTTCAGTTTATCCTTGATTAGACACGTTTCTTTAGATGTATTCATTTAGAGTCTGAGACATGGATCTATGATGATAAGGGTTCAACAAAAATCATTTCACTTTGAACCGAATCTGAGATCTCTCTTGTAGATTTAATATCGATTTAGGTCTTCATTTGAGTCTTGGCTTCCTTTTTATTTTCTGAAATCAAATCGAAGAAAAAGAAAAAGCATATTTGCTTATTTCTTTCTTTCATGTGTCGTACATTTAAGAGAAGCAAGGCTAAGTATGATCAATGATGACAAAGTTCTTTTCGTGTGAATTGAGATCTGCAAAGGTCATTTGTTTTAGTTCTATCACGCAAAAAAGGAATGAGCTGAGATCAATGTATGTAGTGAATGTAAAGATCATTCATGTGAGAGTGTTGGATGAGGGAATGGCTATTGCATGGAGATGAATGTAGTAGGTATGAACTAGTTGTAGATTATGAAACAGATGTGTGATTCTTGTGATTGATTGTGATTTGTATGTGATTGAATCTGATGTGGTTGTAAATGATATATAGGTTAGATGTTTGTAGATTGTGTAGATGTTTGTGATGATGTTGTGATATTGTAGAATTGTTTATGATTGTACTGATTGATGTTTACGATTGTACTGATGATGTTTATGATGTTTGTACTAATGATGTGTTGTTGATGTTTATCATAAACTGTATTGGTTGTAAATCAATATTGGTGATGTATTGGTTTAAGATCGTGACAAACCTTACATCAAAACGCATCTTGTAGCTTCAAAACGCTTTCCTTTTATGTTCAAATCGCATCAGCATAAACGACCAAACCGCATCAGCATAAACAACCTCAAACCGCACTAGTTAGTCAAACCGCTTTGAGCTAAACATTAATTCCAAACCGCATCAAGTCAAGAGTCAAACCGATTTTGTGTCAAACTGCTCTTGTGTCAAACCGCTTTTGTGTCAAAACGATTTTGAGACCAAACCGCATAGAGTCAAACCTCTTCCTTCAAACCGCAACTATCAAATCTCATCTGAAACATCGTATCTGGACAGCTTCAAACAACAAACCGCACAGTAATATCAAACCTCAAACCGCATAGAAGAGCTTCTGTTTGAACCAAATCTCATCGAAGAACATGTGAATACAAACTTCAGGTTCAACTCAAGTATAACACAACGACTTACAACCTGCTTAAAACAAGATTAAAGACACGATTTAACACCAGATTTACTTATAAAAACTGCTTAAACTTCCTTTAAAAACTAACAGATTTGACACCAATCAACGAACTGCTTAAAAACAACTTGATATCGGATTCAAAAGCTACTTAAATCTGTATAAAACCATATTCAAACTGCATAGAAACTGCTTAACGACCACAAATACACAAATCTGCAACAAACACCGCATATAAACAGTTAACAAACCGCATACAAATTGCAACCAAGACGTGATTCAAACTACAAATAACAAAACAACACCATGTTTTCACAACCCGTACGACTCAAACTACAACAAACCGCAACCTAATATCACAAACCGCGTCAATTTCGAGTACAAACCGCATCAAAAACCACTCAAAAACCGTATGAATCATCAAGAACAAGATAAACTTGGCTCTGATACCATTTGTAGGATCATACTTTATGTTGTTTGATGATTCGGGTGGTCTAGGATGATGATAAACCAAGTAAGCCATTTTAGAGAGATAAAGAGATGAGAGGGTGTTTTCTAGAGAGAGAGGGAGTAAAAGAAAAGAAAATGTTAGATTAATGAAAAGCACCACCTCTTCCCAAGTGGGAAGAGGCTTTTATACTACAAACTACACACCCTCCTGTCGGGCTGTGGATCAGGCATACAGTGGGTAAAGACCCGTCCGTCCTCCACGGTGTTGCTCTAAGCTAATAACTAACTAACTAATAAATAACGTATTGTCTACGAGCTAACATATGCTAGACTATAGATTGGGTGACCGACTATTCAACATGGATTTTTCCAAATCCCAACATAAACAACTTGGCAAAACAAAACAAAGTCCTTGGTTTACCATCACTGGTTTTTGCTAAAGATAAACCATGCTCAGCTTGTGAAAAAGGCAAACATCACAGAGCATCATTCAAAACAAAACAAAATTTCTCCATCAAAAGCTGCCTTCACCTCTTGCACATGGATCTGTTTAGACCAGTAAGTCCAAGATCAATCCAGCATGAGAAGTATACTCTTATCATTGTTGATGAGTTCTCAAGATACACTTGGGTATACTTTCTTTCCAAAAGAGTCGGGTAGATGAAACAATAATGTCATTCATCAAGAAGATCGAAAACCAAAATGACATTCTTGTTAAACAAATCAGAACCGACAATGGTGCGAGTTCGAAATCGGGAGCTTGAGAGTTTACGTGATGAAAAGGAATTTCCCAAAATTTCATCTCCTTACACCCCCGAACAAAATGGGGTGGTGAAGGTTGATGTGCTCCGGTTGGTGCAAGTTTTAAAATTTATAATCACGAATTAACCGTATAACCTATTAACACATACGAGCAAGTATACTCGTCCATAATAGCAAAGTTTGGTAAGTCGAGATCGTCCCAAGGGATTTTGTTTTGAAATAGATCTTATTAAAAGTTTCTAACAAGAAAGCTTGTCAAGGCTTCCTCGAATAAGTGTTCTAGTGAAAATATGAATCAAGAATAAAAATATATACTTGTGTGTAGTCTCATAATCAACCATAGATAATGTTCATAAAGGTTTGGTGTATACTCTTAGTATGATGCACAAATCATAAGCAAATGATTCCCCAACCATGGTATTTGTTTGTAAAAATCATTCTAAGAACAAAAACATTTAGGTAATCCTTTCGGTCCTTATCCCAATGATTATCCTATAAAAGTTCCATTTGTTTGCAACATGTTCTCATTAAATTTGTTCTTACGAATCTTTCGACCCTTCGTGATGAAAAGCGTTCCTAGTCTTGTTTTAATAAGCAAAACATGGTGGTTGTCAATCACCATATCCCCATACTAGTTTGTCACTACACTTTTGGAATAAAACACAAGAGAAATCCTTTCGGTCCTTTTCTTAAAACATGTTTTATTGACAAATCAATCCAAGACTAGTATTTTTCCAACAAACTCATTTAAACAAGATCATATATACATGCATCACATTTTGAGAACATTATTATGATTAATCACATTCCAACACACAAGTATATCACAAACTACTCCATGAAAACAATCATATCTAAACACAAGTCATAACAAGGTAATTCAAACAATTCAAGAGAATAGATTTCCATAACAAAGTTCATAGAATACCTAATCTTTTGTGATTACAAGAATTAGAAATCGTGGAATGTAGCAACCACGCGCCTCCAATCACCTAGGATCACCGCACAACTCAAACTACGAAACAATGGACAAGAATGGTTCCTTCCTTGCTTACGGGCGTTTCCGGTAACTACTAAGCTTTTGGGTTGAAATAAATGGGTAAGTATGAGTTTTGGTGTAAACTAATACTCTTTTGGTTGTGTCACACTTAGTATACAAGTACTAGGTCCTTTAAATAGCCAAAGCACTTGCTTAGCGCCCAAAAACGTTCTCTCAAGTTAATATCAAGAAATGATCGGACTCTCAATGATTATGGGAGTTAAGACAACAATAAATGCGAATTGTGTAGCTGCGGTGCGAAACCGGATCGGTTTCTATGTCGACCGAATCGGTCGCGGCTTTGACCATTGCCCGGCCGGATCCGGTTGCGGGTTGCGACCGATCGGTGGGTTTTTCTCTTTGACTTTTTGACTTTTCCTTTACGCTTCATTCTTTGCTTCGTTGATGATTTCCAAAGCCAAACTTGATCTTTCCTTCTTTGTAGATGCTTGAAATCACTACGCTTCCATATCATTGAGTCCACAAGCTTCCAATCTCAACTTCCTTCCTTTAGAATCTTCCAAATGTGCATAAAACTTCATTTCTTCAATATTCGCGATACGGCTACATATACATACACAATCGCATCTTTGCACTTTTGCATGATTATGAGTAAATATAGCGAATATCATGCACAAAGCCGACAATAACGCTACTAAAAACATGTTCATTTTAGGCGTTATCAAATTCCCCACACTTAAGCTCTACTAAGCCTCGAGTAGGTCAAACATTGCAAAGATTGATTTCAATGGTCCATAACACCATGTTTGAGAAAATGTAACAATTACCATAAAAGATAATTATTATTTTGCTTATAATATGAGAAAATCTTCTAAAATGAACCAAACACTTTAGATAACATAACTAGGATACCTCACAAATGGCTTTAAGATTTCACTCAACACTCATATATTGGTGGGTATATGTATATCACTCAATGCCTAGTCATGATCAATGCTTTTACCATAAGCTTGTACAAGTATCAAAACAAAGAAAATAAATTCATCAAAGAGGTCTTTTATTCGGGTTATAATGATAAGGTTACGGGTTCATAATAGGTATGGATAAGGCATGGGATAGTTTATGAAATTGGTTTAAAATAAAAATAAAATCAAGTCCAAACCTCCATGGTGCTAGTCATCATACAAACCACGATCCCGAAAAATGATTATTACTCCTCTTCTCATATCGATCACCAAATATATATATATCACGTCTTAGCACATTGGCTAATCGATAACTCAAACATACTTCATCTTCCTTCATCTTCATAATAATATAGCACATTGGCTATAATTGTCATCACATCATTTTTTTTTTTTTTTTTTTTTTTTTTTTTTAACTCCCATATATCACAACTCCCCGCCGTATAAGCATCACCACAAAAATACAAATAAAGTATGCATCCTTCGTCTTTGTCGAAATGGCACACACGAATGGCAAAGTGTAGCTAACTCATAATCATCAAAACAATCCAATCATTCCAAACAACTAGCAACAAACCATTAGACTTGATAAGGGTTGGCTAAGGTTTAAAGGTGTAAAATATTTTGTATTTTTGGATTTAACAAAAGCGAAATGGAATGGCTCGGAAGGTGTAACTAGGGGTATCTAGTGCTAAAATGAGCACTAACAAAATGGGTCCATGTGGGTGGTTAACTAACCGATGTGGTCACTAATATATCATTAGATGTAAAATGGAAGGCCATTTGGGTTATTCCTAAGGTGCCTCTTATCACTTGAAAATATTTAGATCACTCGAAAGTGATTTTAACCGTAATGCATAACTAGTACAAGTTCTAGAATCGACATAATCACCGGCACACTCATAGCAAATATAAAACAAAAGATGTGTTTTATACAAAAAGAAACCTCACAAAAATGTGGGAAAAAGGCTATTATGCATGCTAGAAAATGCTATCGAATCCAAAATGAATTACTTGATAATTTGGTTCAAATCTAAAAATTTTCAAAACCTCATTTTACCATTGAAATCCCAAATTATGTATTTTAATTATCAATAACGCGAAAACCATTAGACCATCAAGGCGAATTTCTTCTAATCACTTGCATCCAAAGTTATCTAAAAATAAAAATGCGTATCATTTTCCTATTTTCTTCCCTCCCCATACTTAAGTTTTGCATTGTCCTCAATGTAATGAAAAATGAACTTCAAAGTAAAGAAAATGGGAAAAGATAGTTAAAAGATACCACGGGATAAAATATGCAATAAGCACATTGGGTCATTAGCAAGCACTGTGAGTTATCCAACTCGAAACATTTGACCATCAATAAGCTTCCAACATATCCATCCCGCAAACAAAAGCGCAACACGAAATGCACAAAACAAAACAAAACTACTAAAAACTAGATAAAACCAAAATATACCAAACATCCTAAAGAAAATCGATCAAAAGATAGAAATAGTTTAAAACACATCATGACCATTGTTTTGAAACCATAATTCACGAATGATCCATAATCACTCGTCATCCTCGCTCATTTCTTCTCCTTCTTCATCATCAAACTCATCATCATCATCACTTTCGGTTACATAGTTTTCGTCTATGATTTACGAGCGAACTCTCCTCTTTTCTTCTTGCCTCCAACTCGATGATGATCCTCCAACTTCATAACTTGTTCCTCCGACGGGCAATCGACCATATGGGGTATTGGATCGAGAAGCGGTGCGTACCGGGATATGGATACGGATAGGGTCCGGGATATGAAGTGTAAGGAAAAGGATATGGTGGAACATTTGGTGGATTGTAGGGTGGCAACTCATAATTGGCTTCTCGAGCCATGTGTTGAAAGATAGGCATCGAATAATCATTGATGTAGTTGTTCCTTAACATCATCGAGTCTCTCACACATCCCTACATTGAATCTCATCTAGATGTTGGTTCCACTCTCCCATCACGAATCAAAACTCTTGGGCGTACCCATTTGCACGTTCTCCATTGGTATATTCCCTTCTTTGTTGTGGTGGTTCTTTGTTGTGGTCTTGGTTCAATCCATAACCCTCGGTTCCCAATCTCTGTTCAAAGCATTACCAAAACCTTTCATGATCCACGTTTCACTATACTTTGGCTCTCCACACTTAGCCAATTCCTCATCAACATAATACCCAAGATTCTTCGCCAATCTTGTCACAAAATGTCCTCCACAAATATTCTTGTTGCTCTTGATTCCGGGGCTCTCTAGACAAATATTCGACTCTCGCCAAATGGCATTACCGTCCTTAGTTTCTTCCGGCAACTTCATAATCCATAAGTCCGGTTTCGACATTTGTCCACGCTTCCAAATCTATTAAATGGCGGTCACAATCAACTTGTGAAGTATCCTCATCAACGGATTCACGATGGTTGAAGCATTCCTCCTAGCACAAGTAGGATCTCCCACTTGATTCCAATAAGCGGGAATACTAGGGTAATCTTTTCAAACCTCAAAGTCTAGAAAAGTGAGTTTCAAATAATCGATGATTAACCTCATGTGGCTCATACAAACCAAGAGCTACACCAAAAGGCGGCAATGTGTAAGCATGATCCCTTCCACAAAGTCTAAACCAAATACAAATCTCCGACATCAAATTCGAACATCCACCTTTCTTTCAAAATACATGGTTGAAAAGAATTCCATACACCATTCTCGATAGACTTCTTCATTAACACTTGAATGCTCTTTCCCATGACAAATCATTGAGCGAATCTCCATCCCACGGATATACATAAGGCGTTCGCATCATCCTTCTTAACTCATCTTCACACTCACATTCGTTAAATAAATCCCAATCAATCACCCTTGGAACCAAACATTGCCTATGTTGTAACCCGACAATCTTTCTCGAAAAGCATGTTTCTCTCCATCGGTGAGATTTTGAATTTTAAATTAGCATTTGCTTCCTTCTTCACACTATACTTAACCTTCTTCTTCTCGTTCCTTTCACAAAACTTCGTAACAAGTGGGTTAATTGGAATTTCCTCCCACTCGAGCTTCCTACAATAATTCTCTGTAGAAATCACAAAAATAAGACCATATAAGAGTGTTAGAACAAACAAGAAGGTTAGAGAACCCTCTAAGATACATTTCAAAATTTCACAAAAATCCTCACGAAACCACAACCGGATTCGGTTGGATCACCAACGAATCGGTTTCCATCTGTCGAGCAACAACCGTTCGGTTGCAATGCATAACCGAATCGGTTGTCTTGACTACATAAGGCATTTGCCTTCAAATCCTTATAATCTCGAATTTCTAACGCTCAAACCACTCTTAGATCGCATTCTATCATCCTCAATGATTCCCACATCCTAGAATTACTCTATCTAGCTTCCAAATCATCAAACATCTAACATCTTAGAACTCATTCTATATTTTAAAATCATTAGTTCTAATAGTGTAGCATCCATCACTCTTAAAAACATATCATCCATCAAAATGAATCACCAATGTAACTTATCTCATTTCATAAGCATAACCCAACTAATTCCAAAAAAAATCTTATCATCTAAAATCCATTCTATGGTGAATCAATCAATCAATCTCTTGTTGTAATGCATTCCTATATCAATTACTCACTCAATCCTAAAATATTACCACTTAATTGAATTATAACAAAAACCCCAAATTGGTGACCTAAAATTCAATTCGAATCAAATGTTCTAATAAAACCTTAATTGAGTTAATTGAATGTAAATGCTTACTTGCTTGGGTGCCATGATGTTATCCTACAATTCAAACAACTTCAATCTGCTCTCTTGGATGAATTTTGCAAAACCCACTGGAAAATTAGTGTGTGTGTGTGTTTTGGAAAAATGAAATTTTATACTTTGGTGCAACCGGTTCGATCAAGGACACAACCGTTTCGGTATGCTTTTGCCAAATTTGCTTTTTACTTGTTTAACATGTTACTTAGGCATTTACCCTCCAAGCAACATATTTTTTACTCAAAAATTCCTGCTAAAAATTCACACAACATTCATTCACCAAATGAAATTTTGAACAATCATTCAATCCAAAAAAAACTCAACTCATCATATAAATGAACTAATCCAAACTCAACTCAAAACTCATAGTCATAATGCATTAAACCAAATTACCTCAATCATAACATGAAAAATAAATAAGAAACAAAAATCCTAATGCATCAAATCAAAATAAAATAAAATAGTTCATGAAATTCAAGCAAATGATTGCTTGTTATTACGGTCTTTGCCTTTCCTCAAAATTCCTCAAAATATTCTTGCCTAAGAATATCCTCGCTTTGAAATTTTCCGGTCAACTCACGGAACGTTTCAAAAGTTTTGAATTTTCTCATAAATCTTCGTCCGTCCGGGCATAATATATCAAACTTAACATGCCATGCTCCATCTCGGTTTGTCTCTTGTAAGTCCCCAATCCTTGGGTTTCCACTCCAAATTTTTAAGTTGCACGGTAAAGATCCTAAAAAGTCGGTCAACTTCTTGTAAACCAATATGTTTTGAATGGGTTATAGAAAGCTTCTATCGCGAATGCACGTTCCATTTCGTCCTCTATATCGAAATAAGGTGGAGTTAAAGGTCCGTACATTGGATTACCGTGGACATCACGTCCCACTTCAAAACAAGTTAAATCATCATTTGCATCCATCCATTCCAAATCTTCCATACATTCCAAAATTGGTCCTCTTGGTTTTGGGTAGTATGTTTGCCTCGAAATCCATCGTCAATAGTCATGGTGCCTCTTCCCATGTCTATAATTGCTCCACAAGTTCGTAAAATGGCCTCCCCAACAATAGCGGTAAACTCTTGTCCACGGAATATCCAAGACAAGAAAATCGCCAAATCGGTTGATAGCCAATTTGCACTCTTACATTCTTAACTTCTCCCATTGCCTTTGCTTGAGTGTTATCCGCCATAGTGAGCTTAGAATGATTAGGTTGCGGATTACTTAGTCCCAAAGTTTTGAACAATGGATACGGCATCACGTTAACACTCGACCCGTATCGGCTAAAGCATAAAGCGGTGTAGTTCCATTTACTTTGATTGGCAACACAAAATTACCGGATCCTTTTCTTTCCTTGGCATGCCTTTAAACAAAATTCGATCTCGATCCTCATCCGTGAGATTCTTATCTTCCAACCTAGCCCTCGCTAGCATCAATGCATCCAACTTCTTTCGGTAAAGCACATAATCTTGGAGAACTTCAATAACGGTTTCTTTTCATTGAGCTCTAGAAATTTTTGTTCTAGATTTTCTAAGATAGCTTCTTTTGGTTTTCGGTTAAGGGTTTGATAGTAGTGGTAGGTGACGATGGTGTGTAATCATTTTGGTGGTGGAGGTTGTTGTTGGGGTTAATTTATTTGATGATGGTTTCTTCGGTTTGCTTTCCCATTTTAACCACTTCCACATTTTCTCTTCCATGTTTGCACAAACTTCCACTAGCATCTCGTTGATCCTTTTCCTTCTTCCAACTCGGTTATGTTAATCCGCATTTCTCCCATACCAAAATCTACTTGACACTTGGTCGTGACAAGAAAATCTCGACCAAAACAAACATTAGGTTCATCCGCATTTCCTTCCTCTAAAACAACAAAATCGGTTTCAAACATATGTCCATGAATATTGACCTTGATTTTGACCATCTTCCTTCCATATGCTTCATAGTCCATACGAACATGACCGATTTCGTCAAGAACCTCTTCAAGATATAATTCTCTCCATAAGCCATATTAATTTGTGCATCCCAAGCACGTACTCCTTCCACTTCACAAGGTGTTCCAAATCTCATCATCGGTGAATCATACACCGTTGGCGGTGCTTGTGTAAACACTACCACTCTTTTGTTTTGGGTAGTTGAACCTTGTTTTCACATACTTCTTCCATATCACCCGTGTCAATTCCCAATTCTTTCTTGCTTTCCTCCGAATTCCTCCAATCTTTTCTAATGAACTTCCGTATCCTTGAACATGTCATCCAAAGTACGAAGGTATTCGAGATTCCGCTCAAACTATCCATGTTACTAGACAACTTAACAAAGCAAAACAAAACAAATCCCGAATGATTAGCGTTAAAGTTAGTAAAACAAGAACAAACTATAAAAACATATAATAAAACAACTAAGACATCTAACAAAATTAAGAAATCAAATAAAACTCAAAACCTCAAAATGATAAAACTCAACACGAAACTCCAACGGATTCGGTTGGATCACCAACCGAATCGGTTGGTTGAAAATCTAAAGGCAATCTGAACCGGATCGGGTTGCGGGTTGCGACCGATCGGTTTGATCGAAATATTTTTTTAAAAAAATAAAATAATTAAAGCAAATTAAATGTCATAAAGGATGTACTAACTCCGGTAATTAAATAAAACTCTTCATAAACTAATAATTAAATAACTCATTAAATCTAATTAAAACCAAAATTAAAACTAAAACTAAATAAACTACCAATAAATTCTATCATAAAATAAACTATAAGCGAAAAATAAAATTACTCTTAACCATTATCATCAACTATAAAATTAAAATAAATAAAACTAGATTAACTAAATAACAAATGTAAAGAAAAATAAAATAAAGTAAGTAGAAACAATAAATCTAAGGCCGATTAAACCACAAAATTACTCTAGAAATCAAAACACAATAAACTAAGAAGATAGATATAAAATTCGAACCAAAAAAATTTTCACAGAATGTCTAACGGATTCGGTTGGCTAACCAACCGAATCGGTTAGTTTGTAACAAAACTTTTTTTTTTTTTTTTTTTTTTTTAGACTAATTTCAAAGAAAATTACGAAAAAATCCCGTGGCGTAAAAACTTGATGTGCTCGGTTGGTGCAAGTTTTAAAATTTATAATCACGAATTAACCGTATAACCTATTAACACATACGAGCAAGTATACTCGTCCATAATAGCAAAGTTTGGTAAGTCGAGATCGTCCCAAGGATTTTGTTTTGAAATAGATCTTATTAAAAGTTTCTAACAAGAAAGCTTGTCAAGGCTTCCTCGAATAAGTGTTCTAGTGAAAATATGAATCAAGAATAAAAATATATACTTGTGTGTAGTCTCATAATCAACCATAGATAATGTTCATAAAGGTTTGGTGTATACTCTTAGTATGATGCACAAATCATAAGCAAATGATTCCCCAACCATGGTATTTGTTTGTAAAAATCATTCTAAGAACAAAAACATTTAGGTAATCCTTTCGGTCCTTATCCCAATGATTATCCTATAAAAGTTCCATTTGTTTGCAACATGTTCTCATTAAATTTGTTCTTACGAATCTTTCGACCCTTCGTGATGAAAAGCGTTCCTAGTCTTGTTTTAATAAGCAAAACATGGTGGTTGTCAATCACCATATCCCCATACTAGTTTGTCACTACACTTTTGGAATAAAACACAAGAGAAATCCTTTCGGTCCTTTTCTTAAAACATGTTTTATTGACAAATCAATCCAAGACTAGTATTTTTCCAACAAACTCATTTAAACAAGATCATATATACATGCATCACATTTTGAGAACATTATTATGATTAATCACATTCCAACACACAAGTATATCACAAACTACTCCATGAAAACAATCATATCTAAACACAAGTCATAACAAGGTAATTCAAACAATTCAAGAGAATAGATTTCCATAACAAAGTTCATAGAATACCTAATCTTTTGTGATTACAAGAATTAGAAATCGTGGAATGTAGCAACCACGCGCCTCAATCACCTAGGATCACCGCACAACTCAAACTACGAAACAATGGACAAGAATGGTTCCTTCCTTGCTTACGGGCGTTTTCCGGTAACTACTAAGCTTTTGGGTTGAAATAAATGGGTAAGTATGAGTTTTGGTGTAAACTAATACTCTTTTGGTTGTGTCACACTTAGTATACAAGTACTAGGTCCTTTAAATAGCCAAAGCACTTGCTTAGCGCCCAAAAACGTTCTCTCAAGTTAATATCAAGAAATGATCGGACTCTAATGATTATGGGAGTTAAGACAACAATAAATGCGAATTGTGTAGCTGCGGTGCGAAACCGGATCGGTTTCTATGTCGACCGAATCGGTCGCGGCTTTGACCATTGCCCGGCCGGATCCGGTTGCGGGTTGCGACCGATCGGTGGGTTTCTCTTTGACTTTTGCGACTTTTCCCTTTACGCTTCATTCTTTGCTTACGTTGATGATTTCCAAAGCCAAACTTGATCTTTCCTTCTTTGTAGATGCTTGAAATCACTACGCTTCCATATCATTGAGTCCACAAGCTTCCAATCTCAACTTCCTTCCTTTAGAATCTTCCAAATGTGCATAAAACTTCATTTCTTCAATATTCGCGATACACGGCTACATATACATACACAATCGCATCTTTGCACTTTTGCATGATTATGAGTAAATATAGCGAATATCATGCACAAAGCCTCACAACCTTCCTCAACCCCGACAATAACGCTACTAAAAACATGTTCATTTTAGGCGTTATCAGTGATACTAGTCCAAGTATATGTTGATGACATCATCTTTGGCTCAACAAAGTACACTCTTTGCAAACAGTTTGAAAAGCTGATGACAAAGAAATTTGAAATGAGCATGATGGGTGAACTCACATACTTTTTTGGACTACAAATCAGGTAAACTGATAAAGGAATCACCATCACCAAGAAAAATATACCAATAATCTCTTGAAGAAATATGATATCTCTGATTGTTCCTCAGTGAAGACTCCAATGGTCCTTCCAAATAACCTTGGACCAGATCTCACTGGCAAATCAGTCAATCAGACTCACTTCAGAGGAATTGTAGGATCACTGATGTATCTCACAGCTTCTAGACCAGACATACAATTCTCAGTATGTCTGATTGCAAGATGTCAGTCTAATCCTAAGGAATCCCATCTCACTGCAGCCAACAGAATCCTCAGATACCTGAAGGGTACCCCAAGCCTTGGACTTTACTATCCTAAATGTTTAGGGTTTGACCTCAACGGGTACTCTGACTCTGACTATGCTGGTTGCAACATGGATAGGAAAAGTACTTCAAGATCCTGTCAATTCCTTGGAGGAAAACTTGTCTGTTGGAGTACTAAAAAGCAACAATCAGTGGCTATGCCTTCAGCTGAACCTGAATATGTGGCAGTTGCAGGCTGCTGTGCCAATGTGTTATGGATGTAAAGTCAGCTCAGTGACCATGACATACATTACAAGATGGTACCCATCTTTTACGATAACACCAGTGCTATTGCAATCTCCAACAACCCTGTCCTTCATCAAAGACCCAAACACATTGATATCAGATATCATTTTATCAGGGACCACATCATGAAAGGAGACATAGAACTCCATTTCATCCCTACTGAATATCAGCTATCTGATATCTTTACCAAACCTTTGGATGAACCTACCTTCAAGAGACTGAAAGCTGAACTGGGAATGCTTGATATTGAAAGTCAGCAACCTGATAACCAATCCTAATCTCAGAAGTTCTCTCTAAAAAGGTTCATGGTCCCTGAATAAAATCTCCAAAAACACTTTTTCTCACTTAATGAGTAAGACTCATTCAAGGTCCCTGACAATGGATAAAGAGCATTGAATGAGTAACTAAAATTTCTAAGTATTTCAGTTACTTAATGTCCTAGGTTGGTAAACATACCAATTTAATATATGAATATATGTCTCAAAACCCTTCCGTCATCCATGTCATGGGTTCCCATCCACCTTACCTCATCCCACTTAGCATTTATTGCCCTCTCTTACAACAAATATCTTTAGGATATTTTAACTCTACAAATGCACTTTTATTATGCACTGCAACTGTTTCCTTGAAAAACGAGAGAAAACTGCAGGTAATGGAGTGGCTGCATTAAATGAGGTAAATGAAAGGTTTTCAAAAATGACTTTACAAATCCTCAAATATGCAAAAATTACATCTCACCACTCTATAAATACCCTTCTCAAAAACACAAAAACACACATATAAATTATGTATGCAATTAAACTATGTCAAAATACTTTCAAAATCAACAAACAAATTGTGTGTTCTTTGTATTAAAACCAGTTTAAGCAAAAAATTCATCTTTGCAAACAAAACTCAAAGTTTTTCTTCACAAACTTTCAAAAAGAAATTACTTTCTTTGACTGTTCTTGACAATAAATAAATAAATAAATAAATAATCTTTTTCTGCAAATCAAATGGCAAGAACACAAAGTATTCAGTTTGCACCACAGTGGGTAGGAGGTCTTGATAATGTTGAATTCAAAACAAACCATGTTATAGACAACTTTGAATACCCCAATGATGTCCCAGCCTATAAAGGAATCATGAAATTTTTGCTAAAATGCCCTTTGACAAAATCATTTGTTCAATAACCCTCTATCTTGTACCAAAACTTCCTCAAGGAGTTTTGGGCAACTGTTGTGGCCTATGACCTGATACCCTCCACTGATGAGACTGAACTTAGACCCCTCAGGGAGTTTCTGATCAAATTTTCTATTTTAAATGAGGAACAAGTAGTCACTTTGGACTATAAAACCTTTTTCTCTTCAACAGGGCTTGATTATAACCAGGGAAATTATGTTGCTCATCCTGACCCAACCATTGTTAAGGCTGAGTTAGGTAAAATTGCTTTAGATCCAAAACTTTTGGACAAAACCCTGTCACCAAGAACTCCTTTCCCATGGCTTGGAAGATCCTATTCACCTTTGTGATTCAGGTTCTCGGCGGGAACCACTCATCCACTGAACACATCAATTCTATTTAGTTGATGATGGCTTATTACCTGATGACATGGACTAATGTCGACATAGGGGAGATAATTTACAGTGATCTCGTAACCAAGCTACAAAGAAAAACTAGGGTGAAATACGTTTCATACCCTAGGTTTGTCTCTTGTGCTTTACAAGTGTTACTGGGTTGCAACTATACTCAGGATTTTCAATATGGCGCTTTACACCGCCACCACGAGTCGATCTAATTTTCAAAGAACCCATCACGATCACCGAAATTGAATTGACGGCCCACATGGTTCTCAGAAACAACTGGAGGGACTCGGTCTCCAAACCCCGCTCCCAAAAGAGAAAGGGGAAGTTTCAGACATGGACTAAGACTAAACCCAAGTCTCAGGGCCCCGAGGCTTCTGAAACACAGCCTAAAAGGTACAGAAAGCCCCAGACTGACAAGCCACCCAAAGGAGACCAAGCAACATCCACCCTGATGACAACGAAGGACGCTGATACATCACAATCAGTGCCCTTGGTCCCAAAGACTACTCCCCAAGATCCAGAGGGAAACATACAACCCGCTGGTAGGGGAACGCCTTCTACACAGGCTGATAAGGATACTCGCCAATCACAGCTTTTGTCTGAGGGCACAACTACTGATTCTAAAGACTCAGGGGTAAACAAGCAACTCACTGATACGGATCTTACTGTCACTGCTTCTAAGGATATCACTGGGAAACTCCCACCATTGCTTGAAGGGGCAAAGAGGGACAAAGACTCGGAGGGAAAGAAGCAACCCGCTGATATGGAACTCATCACCAATCCTGACTCCAGAGAAGGCACTGGGAAACACCCATCAGTGTATGAGGGGTCCTTGGGGGACAAAGATTCAGAGGGACAAAAACCACCCGCTGATACAGAACCCACAACCCCTCTTGGTCTTCTTAGTGTTACTGATGTTCAATACATATTGTTTTCTAATGAAGAGGTTAATGGTGACAGTGAGGAGGAAGTATTTTATATTGGTGAAAATATGGACGCTGATCCAAAAGAGCCTGAAGAGTCACCCTTCCAACCTAAAGATGGCTCATCTAACTCTTCAGACTCTTCAGTATCTTCCTGCCCTGAGGAATTGAAGAAATATGACAATGTTCTTCCCCTCACTGAAAAGCAACTGGTAATATGGTTAAGGAGAGCTACTTCAGAAGCTTTATTCTGGTGTTACTGCTAGCCTATGGGATCAGCATGTTGAAACTGCTGCAAGTTACGCTGATCTCAAAGCTGAAGTGGTTGATAACTATGAAAATAATGATGAGCACAGGGATCTCATTTATGACCATCTTGACAAGCTGGATGATCACCTAAAGAAATTTCTCAAAACCTTTCAGGATGCTCATACCAAGCTTGATGAAATCAAGGAATTCGTCAAGAATGACCCTGCACTAAACATTAAAGTGCTTGAGGCTACAAAAACTTATATGAAGAAATCTTCCAACCTCACTGAACTGATCATAATGCTTAAAAAATCCAATGTTCAGGGTCTTACCACTTCAGTTCAGGCTATTCAGTCCACTATGGGCTCCTTGGATGCGCAAGTTACTAATCTGGCTAAATCCTCGTCTTCTATGGCCTGGAATCTCGGGCCTAGAATGACTGCGCGTGAATTATCTCAGGCCACTCTTGGGGAGAAAGTAACTGGCATTCAACAAGACACATCAGAGATCAAGTCCATGGTCTCTGAGATTTATCAGGCATTTAAGGGTCAAGCAGCTCCACAACCCTCAGTTACTCTATCAACTCTTGCTCTCACTGACGCTCCAGCAACAGTTAAGGGGGAGAGATCAGATGAATAAACTCCTTCTCACACTGAGGGGGAGCCAACTCAATCAATGTCTGCATTGCCCATCTCTTCAATCCAACCAACTACATCAGTAACAACAACAACAACAACACCAGTGGTAACAACATCAATAACAACAGCAACAAGACCAGTGATATCAACATCAACATCATCAGTCCAGGACAAGGGCAAAGGCATCATGATCATACCAGAGCCTGTAAAGATCCCCTTTGTAATTGGCAACAAAAAGTACTTGCTCAGTCCAGAACAACTAAGTGCCTATCTTGAGAAAGAAGACAGACTCAAGAAACAGGCTGAGGAAGAACAAAGAAGCAAAGTTGCCTTGGTCAAGGTGGTTCATGAAGAAGCTGAGAAGTTAAGGATCGATCATAAGACACTGGAAAAAGGACAATCCGGCCTAAAGTTCAAAGCAGCTCAGGATACTGAGATGACTGCCCTAAGAAGAAGATGGGATGAAAAGAACAGGAAGGTTGTTGAGATAAGACAAGCAAGGATCGATCACTACAACTGGACTATGACAAGCAGGAGAGCCTCTGATACTATCACTGATGTTTACATCATCCCCAAGTCTAAGCTAGTTGTAATGAACATCTACAGGGGAGTGGACAAGAGGGACTTTGAGGTTCATGATCCTGTAAAGTTCACTGACTTTGGGATCACAGAATTGGATTAACTTGGCCCTATCCTTGAGAAGAAGAAAAATCAGGTTGTCAAAGACCTGATGAAAGCCTTGAGCAGAAGATATGAAAGACTGAGGGATGCACCCACTGAGCTTGGAATTCAATCTGTTCTCCCTGAAGCCAAGGTCCCTGGTTTAGACTGCAACAGACAGCTACCTGAAGGGGTGAAGTTTGTTAACTGTTTGGTCATAGAAGAGCCTGAAAGAGGACTCTTCTTCATTGATGTTTATGGAAACCAGGCATTCCAAAGATGGAGCGATATTGATCAGGTTGGCGTGGCTACAATGCTGAGTTACTTGACAGTGGCTTCTCAAATTCAGTTCCCTGAAAACATCAGGTTTTGTGCTGACATGAATGCTAAAGTAAGAGACCATCTTAACAAAGCAACTCTTCTATCAAAGAAGCCAAAGCTTGAAGCACTGGGTATCCATATTGTATAACATCACTGTTGTTCATCTTTTGTACTAGTTGGTTAGGAACTAGTAATGTCCATTAATAAACGATGTATGTTTTGTTAAGATCAGTGTTCCTTATTATGTTTACTAGTATATTCAGTGTAAGAAGAAGCCTCTTTCTCACTTACACTGATCAAAACACTTAGGCTATTTGTATATCCAAATAGGGGGAGACTGTTGGGTTCAATGAATACCCAAACCCCTAAATTCTAGGATTTGAATAGAAAATACCCGAAGTGTTTATAACCTTAAGCACTAACAAGTCATCGAAAGATAGCCACTCAAATGAGCCATCCTCGGGATACTCAAGACGAGACGAAGAAGTAAAGTCTCTTCACTCAGCCGAAAGGAACTCAAGGGGTGAAGACTGAATCAAGAAAAAGATGGTGGATTCAGTGAGTGATGACAATAATTCAGTGAATCCCAAAACTCCTCACCAACTATTATTACTGAAGATAAGACTGAAGATTAAGACTAAAGGCTAAGAACACTGAAGAATGAGCAGGACAAGGCGGGATAAGTTTGAACAGATAAGATGAAGTCCTTATCAACCCAAAGTCAAACTTTTCCTGAAACGCTAATGACCAGAATCAGTGTCATCACTGACAAGAAGAAAGCACCCTTATATCTTACTCAAAATAGCCTATGTAAACAGAGAAAAAATACATCAGTAATTTGTCTTCTGCAACCATTTCAGTTTGTCCTCTAGGATAGAGTCAAAAACTATACTTGTATAAATAGCCATAAGGTAGGAGTGAAAGATTAAGCTTGTGCATTAATTGTGAAAAACACACACAAGCGTCTTTCACTCCTCCAAATACGACTATGTCCCTGAGATAGCTTAGTGGTACCTGAATAGTTGTGCTTAGACTTAGCTTAAGTTTCGTGAGGAGTTACACCATACTTGTCATTTCAATCCCAAGTACTGTTCTGCAAGTACTCGGGTAATGTATTCTTTTTGATTCGTTTTAATAAAGAATATAAACGTTGGAAAAATCCTTAGTGTTTTATCTTGTTAAAACTTATTTTAAAGTGCTTTACTTCAGTCATGATTCACAATTAGTAGTATTTACTGTTTTAAGCTATTTGTAAAACAGGAACAACAGAAATATTTTTGTTTTCAGTTTTTTGCTTATTATTCACACAATAAAAGGATGCAGGGAAGATCATATCTAATTCACAAACAAGTTGTTAGCAAGATTATACCTACAAAAAGGATTCAGATGAAAATTATGAGACAGGTTTGTATAAGTTGATTCAACCAACACGGGATTATAACTAAGTCTACATTTTTTTTAATCAAAGCTATGCTTATGTATTATGATTTAAGTGTTCAAAATTATTACTTTATCTGAACGAAAGTTATGCTTATGTAGTTTGTTAAAGTTTAGTTTATATTCATTGGTCTGGGTTCGATGGATGGGTGTTTGGTTGGTTCAGGGGACTTATGGTTGGTCGTAGGAGCGATATGTTTAGATTTGTTTCTTGCATATATTGCAGGTTATCAATGACAAAGTTAGTGGAACAAGTAGGGGTATTTGATTTGTTACTGTGTCATATGTCGGACAAGTTGAGGAATCTGTTACGATGTTCAACGGCTATATAAATTTTCGTATGGTACCCTCAAACCCAAGTAGCATATACAAGGTTTTGAGATTAACTAAAGTTTGGATTTTTTTATTGATTGATTTTTTGTTTCATTGCGGTTCCAAGTCCGAACCATAAAGAAGAAACAAAAGCTCATTCATTCTACCTTATCAGGTACCTGTACTGATCCATAGAGCCTTTATGCAAGGGTAAGTGTCTATATGATGAACACTTGCTTCCATTATTTCTTTTCCAAGTTGATGACTTTGTTCTTTTTAAAAAATGATGACGATTGAATTAATATTCTATTTCTTTTGATTTGCAAAAAAGAGTATGGATCTCTTTGTTTTGTTACGATTGTCATTGGTTCGTTGTGAATTCCAAAAGGAAAGGATGCACTCAGCGGGTCAAACCAACGCTTGCTCTCATTCAGGAGGAGATGCCCACTGTGGCTTTTTTTCTTCGTTGGGTGCCCTTCAGTGCTTCTTACATGGGTAGGTTTTTTTTTAGCGTTTTTGGGCATGTTTACCACTAAATGAGTTGATTTTGTAATTTATAGCGACACATGCTTAAAACAGGTACAAATTTGTCAGAAATGAATTCAGATTTGCACATTCACATCGCCAGCTTGATTGAAAGAAATTGAATTGTTTTAACCTTTTAATCGAGAAATTATTATACCTTATATAATTAAACTGAGGAAAAAAGTATTTTGTAAGTAATTGCCTACTTGACCTAGTCATGTATAAAAATACAACACTTTTTTACCTGTTAGCAAATTCAGTGACTGTGTTTTGCTTCCATACGCAACGAAATCATGATAACTAATATCACAGAAATGTAAGGTTTCCAATACTTTGGTGGAGGTCATTATTTTTGCATGTACCTAAATTCACATAATGTAAATTTTTTTTTAATGGGTTTCTTTACATAGTTGCGCTTATGTGTTTAGGAAATGGAGGCTATGGTGCTGGATGGACATGATACTTAAACTGGACTTCTTATTGTTGCTACGATTGGAGGTAAAAATGGTCAACCAAAGCAGGTAGCCTTTGCCACCAAAATAGATAAAATGAAGGTAAATCCAAACACATCGTTAAATTATCGGTACGTTTGAGTCGACAGGCTTAAACCACAATGATGTGCGCCAGGAAAAGATTTCACTACAAGTATTGGAAAGCTTACCTGAAGAGTGTGTGAAGCGCATGTGAGTTTACCAGTAGGCGCTCTTTGGACTTGCTATTTTGTAGCGCATCAAAGTAGCCTACGCATGAGTCAAAGTGGTGGAATGAGTAGAGGATGTAGTGATGCTTCTAGAAACGGCCCACCAAAACTATGGCATGAACAAGGAGAAGTTACGAATTTCAAAGGTACTATACATATTCCATAAATACATAATGTTGACATGATTCAATTTCATTATTTGTATTAATATTAGATTTGTTGAGGACAAAAACTTCTTTACATACTAAGGGATCAATCTTTACCCTCTATTTTTATTAGATCTAATGGATGAGATTAATCCCAACAATTAAAACCCACTTTCATCCTTTTTTTTCAAATATAAATATATTTAATCGTTAATCGCCGTCGAAAAAAATATCTGATTACGACGAAGATTTAATTATCTTTCATAGATAAAAGACTTTGATATCTTTCGGAAAAAAATCGTGTTTTCACTTTTTTAAGTTTTTTGTCTTTTTACGTTCATCGAAATTTGCGTGAATAAATCATATATGATTTAACACTAATTTGAATACCACATGTAATATTAGTGTTAAATCATATATGATATGTATATCATATGTGATTTATCATATATAATTTAACACTAGTATCACATATGATATTACATATCATATGTGATTTAACACTAATATCACATGTGATCTTAGAATTAGTGTTAAATCATATATGATATTTCATGCAAATTCTAGTTTCAAGAAAACGAAAAACGTGAAAAACGATTTATTTTTCTTTTTCAAAGTATATCAAAGTGCCTTTAATAGAAAGATAATTAAATACTTCGTCGCGATGGTGTAATTATTTTTGCTTAACGATTAACGATTAAGAGATATTTAAATTATAAAAATAGGTGAAATAATAAAACGCTTAATCTCACCATCAATTTTTTTTAGATAGATGGTGGAGATTAGTCCCTATATAAAAAGTTTAGTATGTAAAATAACTCTTCTTAATATTATTATTTAAACATTTGATACTACTTAGCGAGAATGCTATGGCGTTGCGTAATGCATGCATAACATGAAATAAAATTTTCATTGAATCATATATTTTAGTTTATTATGTTCTTTTGACAATAAAATTACGGATATCAAGAATTTCATTTAGCTAGTGCCGTTCGGGGCTCTCGAGCGTTGGCTCAAGCCCCGCCGGGCTCAAGCCCATTTTGTCCGTTGTCTGCTTCCGTTCTCTAGCTTTAATATTTGTATAATGTGCTTTATTATTTGTTTTAGTGACATTTAACGCGGTACCGCGTGTTTCTAATGCAGTATTCTCGATATAAAATTACAAGTGAATAATGTATTTTAGTTTATTATGTTCTTTTGACAATAAATTTACGGATTCAAAATTCGTTTAGCCCTCGCCCGTCCGGCTCGAGCCTGTTGGCTGCGCCCATTCTGGCTCAAGCCCATTAACTGTTGCCTGTTCGCTTTAATATTATTTGTATTAGTGACATTTAATGTAGGAATTGTGTTTAATTTGGAAGTAAATTATGCTTCATAATTTGTATTTATTATGTTATGGGTGTTTTAATAATTGTATTTATTGATCGTTAATTAATTGACTATATTAAATAGCATTAATGTGTTGTTTTGTTTTTTTTAATATGTGCATTAAAGTGTTGTACACTATGCTTTTTGTCTTGTAGGTCTGAAAATTATGTGCATTAAAGTATTGTACATTATGCTTCTTTTCTTAATTATATGAATTACGAATTATAGTAACATGTGTAGGCTTATATTTTTAAGACTTCATTTTATAAGAAGCCTAAATACATTATAATGTAGTATAGATATAGATATAGATAATAGGAAGCCTTAAAATGATACCAAGGTCTTTTCGACATATTGCTTTTATATATGAATAAAGGAGTTATTAAATGTGAAATTAGCTTCATTTTCTGCTTATGAATTTAGTAACATTTTATAAATGGTAAATCGCATAAAAGGTAATCTACTTTAGGTTAATTTGAATTTTAGAAATCCAACTGCTTTTTTTTCTTATTTTAAGTTACCAAAGTTATTTTTATATGCAATGTAAGGTCTTTTGAGGTTTTTCTTACTTTTCGAAAGAGGTTTCGCGTCATTGCTTTCGGTGAAATGATTAATTAATATGATATATCATTATTATCTTACTTTTCGAAAGAGGTTTCGAGCATTTAATAGTCATTTCGGTGAAAATTATGACCGATAACCTATTTATTTTTTGATTATGGTTTTGCTAATTAAATTAAAAATTTTGTTTTTATTAAATAGAGATGTTTCAAAAGGCAATCAGAGGTATGTACTTCATGATTAGCTTAGATTATTTTAGTCGTAGTTAGACTTAACGATCCATTTGCTACAATTTTTTTATTCAATCCTACATTATAGTTTAAGGTTCAAAGCAATTTTACTTATTTTTTTTCCGTTCGATTTTCTAGGCTTGTCAAATATCCTTTCATTTTGAATACAAAATTTATAAATTTCAAAATTTCTTTCTAGATTCTTCACTCATTTAATAAGAATCCGGTTACATCGATTTGTGTTTTTCTTTTTTTTCCCTTTTGATATCACTTTGTTCGTACCTGTTTAGTTTTGAGTGTGTATTTCTCTTTTATAGATGAAGGAATATAGAGGTTTAATGTTATGTATGCACACGGTGGTTAGCCCTTTTATCATAGCCACAAGCCCACAAAGCATATATTGTCAAAGCTGCTATTTCTTAAGTGTCCTTGAGTTGTCATTTGATCATCACAAGAATGATTCCTTCAAGATTTTTCAAATGGTGCTTTTGGCTTTAAAGAAAAATTCGTAACAATACTTTAGTCCTGTTTTTGAAACTCTAATAGGGATAGTAAATAGATCATTGCCACGACCAAATATTTCTAGAAAAAGGAAACTTGATTCAAGCATCATCACTACCACCAACAGTTGTTCATTAGCCTCAAAGAGCATCATTGGAAAAAACAAAAAGTCCAAAACCTTACAAACAACCTGAAAATTATCATGAGATCTAAAACAATATAACCTTGAAATCTTTAGATTCATGGTCCACAAAGCAGATCTCATATAATAACCACCAAAAACAAGAGATCCAAACATACTTGAATCCACCAGAAAACATTCGGTTTTTCAAATAAAGTAACAACAAAACCCGGTTAGAAAAACACCATTAGCAAAAACAACAAATTAACTAAACAATAGCAGATCTCATATCTCACCACCATCATAAACAACATATCTAATACCTAAAATAATCACAAAATCCTCTTTTCCAAAATATTTAAGAACCAAAAATAAAAGACCAAAAAATCACAAACCTTGTTGTTATTGTGTTTAAAAAACAACCAAAATATAGTTGTAAATCAAAACCAAAACTACCAAGAAGCAAAGCCACCAACCGCAACCACCGAAACAACCGGACCATCGAGAGATGGTAGCGGTTTCGGCAATAAGCGGGCGATGAAGCCAAAATCACCAATCGAAACCGCTTTCTCAAACCATACGCCAAAAAAACACATCAACCGAAGCCACCTAACCTACCGAAACAACCTGAACCATTGAGCGATGGTGGCTATATAGTAGACGACGATGGTGATGGTGATGGTGGTTGTCAGTGTGTAGTGGTTTAGAGAGAGTGAGGGCTTTGTATGAGTATTTTGCGTGGTGTGTGTTTTTATGTTTTGTGTGGGTTTATATATATTTTTAGATTTTTGAGGGCTGTTATTTAATGGGCGTTTAATGGATATTACATAACATTTTTATGAAATAGGTCACATAAAGAAAGCCATGGATCAATAACCAGATTTGTAGCAGTCAATATTATTGGGATATTTATTTTGTTGCAATTGTTATGTTCAAGATTGAACTGTTACTTATTTATATTCATGAACCGTGTTATGGAAGATTACTATAAGTGTTGACTTATATTACAATGTGAGACTTCCTTATATTAGCAAGTGTGTTGGCTTACACTTTTTAAGACTTCCATTTTAAGGAAGTCCCAAATGCATTATTAAGTAGTAAGATATAGTACATGAATTAACTCCTATGACAAAAGCCGATTAAAAAAAACCAGGTATTCTTACATTATCTGGAAAAAAGGTGAAACAAACGTATATTTTTTTCAAATTTTGATAATATTTGTATAGGTCATCCAGACTTTAATGTGTATGTACTGTGTAGAACTTAGAAAGCATACTACTTAATCACGATACTATACGCTAAATCATATTTACTTACGCGTACATGTATCCATGTGTGTATATATGTATGATCACACGCGTGTCCGTACGTAGATTTCTGTGTATAGCATCGTATATTCATAATTTTCTGCATCGTGTAATATGACGACAAAAACTAACCGCATTATCTTTCCTATTCATGTGTACCTGCACGTTGCAGGCATACTGTTGGTTTTATGGATATAAATTAGTAGACGTGAGTTAGGATCGAACTCGAGACTATGAGATTGCACACTTTACGTATGAGAATTTAAAGTTAATAATTAAATATAAAAGTTATATTTATTTATTTATTAAACGAAATAACTAACGAACGTTAAGTAATTATTGTAATGGACTAACGGGCGTTAAAGGTATTTGGAAAAGGACTAAATTGCAAAAGTTGGGAAGGTTCCGGAATCCCTTTGGGGACTCCTAAACCGATCGGCCAAGGGAGCAAAATAAGGAAAGAAAAACCAACTTGTTCACCAAGTTTAGTTGGGTATATAAACAAGGCTAGGGGTTTTATTTTTCTATCTCGTGTGCTCATTAGCTAAACCCTAAAAATTGTTTTGTGTGTGTTTTTCTTCTCCAAACCGGTCGAACACCTTTGTGGGTGTCGATCCACACTTTTTCCACAAACCAAGTTATTTGTTTGATAAAAACTAGCATTACTTTAATTCGGTTTAGTACGTGTGTACAAGAACATAGTAATAACATACTTTTGTTATTATCTTAGATTGAATTACAAAGCGGTGAGGGTAATTCATATAATCCTATAAACCCTAATTAGGGTTCATCTTAATTGCTAGTTTGTGGATTTGATTCTTGTTCGCTAGAATCAAGAAAAGGTACGCATATTCTTTTATGTTAATTAATTGTTCATTAATAAATCCTATACGCCCGCTTGAATACTTTGATGTTTTGTGGTTATTTATTTGAATGTCATGTTATATAATTCCAACGGTGGCATCACGAGTCATTGGTTTTTAATGAGTAATTAATTACATAAACGCGTAATAAAACAAATACTTGTATGTTGTTTGATATGTTATCTAGGGTTTATGTTTTATTTATGTTTTGGTCGATTTTTTTTTAATTAATGGGGCGTTCCCCTAATTTTTTTTAGATCGACACATGTATAAATTTTTTAGGGTTTTGAAAATTGTTTGCTAACCTTATTAAAACCTATAATTAATATTGATTACGTGATTAATTCGTGAATAATTTGTTATGTGTCATGGAATTTTTATATGCGATCTTGTGACTATTTGTATAATTGTTATGATATCCATGATTATACATGCATGTTAGTCATGGATAAGTTGCTTTGATAATTGTTTAATTGTTGAGACATGTTAATTACGATAAATCTTGAATTGGGGAAGACTCCAATTATATATATTAATGAATCAATTATGTGCAATTTGGTATATCATTAATTATGGGTTTACGCAATCGATTCGTCGATGTATGTGGTTCACTCTCAATTGTGAGAGTGAAAGCCCTAATTAATATATACATTAATTTCACCTAGATATTGATTATTAATAGGGTTTTATCGAATAAGTTGCATGTGGCTACTTGTTTACACGTATAAATTGTTTATTGTGTGCGCATTGTTTTTTAGTAGTTTATTTTTATTTGTTACTTGTTTGTTTATTATGTTAGAGCAGCTTTTTAAGCAAGGGTAATGTTGAATAGAAAATAATACGGACTAAACAATGGCGAAATTTGATTTGTTTTGGAAGAGTTAAGTTTTCAATAGTTTAATTGATTGGTGACTTTGGTACAATGGTGAGCAGCTCACCCATTAGAATGAACTATAAAGGGTTATTTAAGAAGCGCTTGTGATCATCGAAAGAATGTCTAAGGTTATGCTTTTGCGCTTACGGTCCTCTGCGCCTCTGTAAGTTCGAATGGAGCTACTTAGTAAGCCATAAAAGTACAAGCTCATCTTAAGGGCGAATTAGTTTTAATTCCATGCGCCACTTCGGTGGTATTTATCCCAAACACTAAGTGTTTACACTTATGCAAAAGTACGGTATAATGGATGATAATTAACACTAAATTCCTTGATTGGTGAACCCAATACCTCAATCAAAACTTTGATAATTTGATCTTTATGAATTGGTAATAAACGTTTTTATTAAAATTATGCTACAAGATGAATGCATGACATCTTTGTACATATTTGATTTGACCACATAAAATCAAAACTAGTACCCTTTTAAATTAAGAATATGCCATCTAATTAAAAGGAACACTTGAAGTTGCAATTTACGTCATGACAAGATTTGGCTAGATTGTGATGGAGAGGTAAATCTCTATGTAAAGTCGGACCTTACATGGACATATTTGCGGTTCTTTAAGTTAGACACTTAAGTTGAGTAGGAAGTGAGACACGGACTCAATGGCATAAGATGGGATGAAACATGTTTATATTTGCAATAGTGTTGGAAAATATAAATCCCATAATGATCTAGGAGTTGGAAATTGTTTTCCAATTAATGTTCGACGATTACCTTATTATATGCGTTCGTTGCTAGCGGATCAAGCGATGTAATGAACCTATGATAATTTGGATCCTAGTTTTCGAGAAAATTCTATGGTTATATGAATATTACCTTGGGTATTTTATTTTCTTGAAAAGTTTAATTATCGAAAATACTAAAATTGAATTTTGCTAATTCTTTAAATGTATTAATGCAACATTAAACCGTAAACGTAGGTTATTCCTGTATTGGTAAAATTGATCTACAACTGTAAGGGTTTTAGTAGAGTCAACGTTACTAAAAGAATAAACATAGTCCTCTTTTCACGCGAAAGAGTGAGATTCAACCCTATTCCTTTTCATGAATGAAGAAATGTATGATAGGACAAATTAGAATTGTCTAAATTCTAAATATATAACTCGTAAGCAAGTTTTAATAGTTAAGAAAATTGCATATTTTCTAATTTATTAAATTAGAAGCTAGACTAATTACTGTATAATTGGTAAAAGACAAACTAGCATATTTTATCTAGTTGTTGTGTTTTGACCATTTAAAAAGTACTACTTACAATTGTTAGAATAGTAGAACTATTAAGAAAGAAATTGCATGCCCAATTTTTCAAGTTAATAGCATTGATGAATAATTCATCATCTACATAGTAGAATACACTCTTTTAGTACATAAGTAATTGTTATGTATGGACTTTCTCAAAGGTGTAGGGAAGTAAATAAGAACACTATTTTCTTTCACTGGTTAATGCAACACTTACAATGTTGTCAAATCCAGTGGGAGTATTTTGTTCTTATTACTGAATAAGGAATTAATGTAATGATCTCTAATTTAGTGGGAGTTACAAGCCTTGTCGTCTTGGTAGTAACCCAGATTATCTCTAGAATGTCTTAAGATAATTACTTTCCACTTGTAGACACTTATGTTTTCAAGGATAGTCATGTACGTTTTCTTATTAGACAATGAAGTGGTTTTGCATCTACTAAGTTATGCTAACATCAATGACACAATCATATTAGTCACATAAACAAACATACGTCGTGTTGTTTATCTGCTACATGATGTTGTTCCATGCACAAGTGGGAGAAATCTATATTGTGTGCAAGGTACAACATATAGTTATATGATTTAACGGATTCTCTTGACTGCAAGGTAAGAGACTAACGTTCTAATATAACGTGTTCATATCTAATTCAAGAAACACTTGGTGTTGCAATTTACGTCATGTGAGAACTTGGCGAGATTGCAACAACAAAGCAAATCTCTATGTGAAGTCAGACCTTGCATGGACATATTTGCAGTTTCTAAATTAGACAAGTATTTAGAATATGTGTCAAGATGATAGATATAAGACTACTTCAAACTTAAATATTTATGTATTATTAGAATGACATAAATAAATAAAGTAATCTAATACTATTTTAATTTGTATATTTATGAATTTTTGGAATGACATAAATAAATGAATAAATAATGTAGTCCTACATTATTGTGAAGTAAATAAATTAACTTGAAATTACTATTGAAACCAAGAGTTGTGTTCATAATTACTTTAGTTAAACATGTTTATGATTCATTGTAAAGACATAAACATAAAGTCTTTTAAGACTTATAATAAAGTAAGACGTTAACTTGTTATGTTTTTTAATTAAGACATATACAAGAAGTCATTGAGTTGATCAATGATTTATAACGTATAATGGGATTATAACTGTTTATGTTTTCTTGATGAGACATGGATATGAAGTGACTTGGTTAAAGAGTACTTGTATTATAAATCATGCAATTGGCTTGAAAAGTCTATTATACCATTAAGTTGACTTAGTTGGTAAATAGGTAAGCCAAAAGGAATATGCTTATCTTATATATTGTTAGATTGTCTTACAATATTAATTCTAATGAATACCACAAGTTGATGGTATGTTCAGTTAGGAGAATCAAACTCTATTTGATTTGTTTGATTCATGATAACCATAACTTCTTTATTAAAAAGTAACAAGGTTAGAAAATTGAGTATGGATTGAATATAATCAATATGACTCCAACCTAGAAGATTAATAAAACACCATTTTATTATGGAATGTGATGAATCACATTAAGTTTTAAAGTTGAAGATTCTGAATTTGTTAAACTACTTATGAATAGGTCATTAACAAACTAATGTCAAGAATTATCAATGTGTATTTGTAATGTCCCAAATAGAGAACAATGTAGTTTTGCTCTAATTGCTAAGTATATATAGATAGTCTATATATTACAAAAGGCAAGTGGGAGTTTTTTATCTTGAAAGATAAAAGTACAAGATACATAATCTTCTAAAACACACTAGTAAATATCATGATGAGGTTAGACATGTAATTGATAGATCTCATGATGATGGAATTTTCATTCATAGATCTGCAAAGATATCTCGGATATTTGACTTATATCTTTGAGAAATATGAGTTCTGGGGATTATAGTAAACACGATAATCATTATGATAGATTACCAAATATTGAATTGGGTAAATAATTCATACTATGAATGTTAAAGATGATGTCCATAAAGATAATTAATTTTGGAAATTTGGTTTATCTTAATAGTTAGACTAGAGAATGGAAATGAGTTTCAAAGAGATGAAAAACCCTAGTGGTTTGAATTTCTATGTAGAAATCATATGGACAATATTGTACACATATTTAATGCATGTTTCATGACAAGATTATTGATCACACTTAAGCAATTAATTATGATTGGATATTCTTTTCTAGACACATTAAATATATAAAGATGATAATTGTCATACTTGTTTTCATTAATATGAAATATGACAATGGAATATCAAAACTCTTTCTTGAGAAATTACTTGAGCGAGGACGGTAAGTAATTGAAAGGTTTTTTGAATTCATATAATCTTTTGATGTGTACGAAGTGCAATAATTCATGAATGGATAAATGCATGCATCTATGAAATTATTCTTATGTTTAATTATTAAATCCTAGTTTTGATTTATAATTGAAATAAGATAAATTTTAAGTATTTCTAAAAGCTAGTGGGAGTATTATGTTAAGGTTTTAAATCTTATATGTTGTATAACATATAGGAAGTAGCATTCCTTGTAAGCTAAATGTTAAGTCTTAGATTGGAATGAAACTTCATTTGTAAGATTTAAGAATTAAAACATACAACCTTGAAATATATGTTTATTGTTAATAAACATGTACAGTAAAATAAATGATTCTAATAAAACATGATATATCATTTGGGAAATTGATAAATATCTTTTGACAAGATAGAACGTGAATGAATTCTAAGTTTGAATGTAGATTCATCATGTACATCATGTTGTGTATTAAAATTGTTGTATCATTCTTGAATAAGAAGTGATTTGACAACATTGATATCTAACTAAGAGTTATTAGATAACTGTGTAATGAATATTCTAAAAGAATTACATCCTCGACCGGAATTGCTCCTAGATTCTATGGATGAACAATATGTCAATTGTTGTGCAATTGTCATCGACTTCAAACTTGAATGTTTGGAAGACATAAAACATTACACAATAAGATATTAAAGTTTACGGAGTTTTAATGAGCATATTGTTGTTTGCATACAATGATCTTGGTTTAATCGAGATGACACTTAATACTAGTCATGGTAGGATTTCATCCTTGTTAATGGCCATGTGAACTAGTTGTGCTACTAAAACACAGCTTGCATTATACATTAAAGAATAAGAATACTTTAAACTTTAAAATGTTTGAAAGTTTAAATTGTCATAAAATTGGTGATAGAGGATGTCACACACTTTATGAATTATTATGTGGATTGTTGAATGCACACATACAAGGACTTCATTAATTGAATTCTTGAAATAAGTATTCTCAAAATTACGATAGATCAAGTTGGTTGATTTATGCCTTGTCATACAAGTATGATTGTCATTACTTGAGGCATAATTCATCAACAGGAATTTTCATGCATTGATCTATTTGGTATTTGGATAAGGGATGTTAAACGATTGTTATAATAAATCAAATACTTGGTATGATTGATTTTATAATATATTGTATCCTATATTTGCATGTTTAATCCGTGAATAAATTTATTTATTCTAAATCGTCGGTGTCAATTAATGATATGGGAGTATCATTAAACTAAGACAAATCGAGAGATATGGTAGAATATACTTGAAAGTATATTGATGAGAATGCATACCAATTTCGGATGATATTCAATGAATTGAATATAGGACTTATCCCAACACATAATTTACTTTGTGGATATTGTTATAAGTAAATTATGAATAGTTATCCTCGACTTGAGATACCGGATAAGTGTCATGAATGTAGTGCACTTCGTGGAACAACTTAACGCTATACGTGGCGGTAGTCATAAGGGTTGTTTCACGAAGTGTTGCAAAGTTCATGGGTTATTCTCGTAGTCAAGATAGAATTTGTTCCTTCAAATTTATTTTGGAGTTTAATCTTCTTTGGGCCCTCGTAGGGTTGACAAGATGTTTGCATGGCCATGCCCAAAGTTCTCCCCGAATATGTTCGTAAGATTTGGTAATTTTGCTCAATCACTTATAACGAGAAAGCAGAATAGTTGGATAAAGAATGACTTAATTCCATATCTTTATTTAACATGGTATTAGAAACAAAGGATAATAATAATGAGAAATCATTAAAAGGTTTTCGGGAGCCTTGCTCGAGTTGTACTAGAGGCATCGAAGTGTTGCTAGACGCTAACCGAATGTGATCACTCTATTAAGATATATCCAGTGGGGCTGTTGGTTTTATGGATATAAATTAGTAGGCGTGAGTTAGGATCGAACTCGAGACTATGGGATTGCACACTTTACGTATGAGAATTTAAAGTTAATAATTAAATATAAAAGTTATATTTATTTATTTATTAAACGAAATAACTAACGAACGTTAAGTAATTATTGTAATGGACTAACAGGCGTTAAAGGTATTTGGAAAGGACTAAATTGCAAAAGTTGGGAAGGTTAGGAATCCCTGGGGACTCCTAAACCGATCGGCCAAGGAGCAAAATAAGGAAAGAAAAACCAACTTGTTCACCAAGTTTAGTTGGAGTATATAAAAGCAAGCTAGGGGTTTTATTTTTCTATCTCAGTGTCTTCATTAGCTAAACCCAAAAATTGTTTTGTGTGTGTTTTCTTCTCCAAACCGTCGAACACCTTTGTGGTGTCGATCCACACTTTTTCCACAAACCAAGTTATTTGTTTGATAAAAACTAGCATTACTTTAATTCGGTTTAAGACGTGTGCAAGAACATAGTAATAACATACTTTTGTTATTATCTTGGATTGAATTACAAAGCGGTAAAGGGTAATTCATATAATCCTATAAACCCTAATTAGGGTTCATCTTAATTACAGTTTGTAGATTTGATTCTTGTTAAATTAAAATCAAGAAAATGACGCATATTCTTTTATGTTAATTAATTGTTCATTAATAAATCCTATACGCTTCCGCTTGAATACTTTGATGTTTTGTGGTTATTTATTTGAATGTCATGTTATATAATTCCAACATGTACATTATTATGTGAGTCCACATTTTCAAACAAGATGTCAGATCCGAGGATTGCTTAACAACGCAAAATCCACACCTAAGTAAAAATTGTAATAAATATTAACAGAAAATTTGTTGAATCTTACATTTAGAGGATTTTTGTATTAGTTTTTGACATATATTCATTTACAGGTGTGAATGACGATGGCGTGATGAATTACACTCACAATCGTGATGGCAACGTACTTACACGTGATACAAATCAAAGTAAGTTAAAATCTTTACACGTGTTTTCCCTCTGCTATACATTTTATTCATAATATTTCTTAGAGTAAATTACACCGTTCGTCCTTGTGGTTTGCGTTGACCGCAAGGTTTCGTCCTTTGACCAAAAAAATTGCACCGGTCGTCCTTAAGTGTGAAACCTTATGCGCCGTTCGTCCTTTGACCAAACGACGTTAAGTTTGACCGTTAAACTCCCTCATGTGACTTGCACATGAGGGTAAAATGACGGAAATACCCCTGCTTTAAGTTACACGGCGCCCCTCTTCTTTGCAAAATTGACACAAACTACCTAGTAATATTGAATTGATTACATAAATCGTCCAAAGTGGTATATCACCACTTACCACACACAGACAAACATAAAACACACGTCATCAACACAAACATCAATCAACACAAACATAGAACACATTAAAAATTCCAACCAATTTAACATACAAACAAATAATTCCCAGGCAACTATGAACTAAAAATCACAAACCCGTTCCATTATTCATTAAGAACATATAAAGAAGATAGAATTTCATCAAACACAACAAAACCCATTTTAAGAAGATAGAAACTCATCAAATCAAACAACAAAATGCTCATTTTTTAAAAAAATTTACAAACACTAAGATAGAATTTCATCAAGCACACCATCTATCCATTCTTATCAACAAGTACTCAACCATCATCTTGTTACCATCACAACAACCCCGATCCATGACCACACCACTCGGATCCGCAGTTGCTACCACTACTTCAACCCCGATCCGTCACCCCCGTGGTGGAGGTGTCTGGTCGACCCAAATAGAATGAGTCAAAAGAAATAAGCAATACCCTGAGTCGAGTACGCCAGAACTAATCTGAAAAATGATAAAGATACGCAGAGAGTTACGATAAGCCATTATGAAATTTTCATATTTCTATTTTCCTTGTTTTATCATTTTTATCAACAACAACAACATCCAGTAATCTCACATAAATCAATATATATAAAAATATATAAATTCGAATATAGACAAATATTAAAAGTACAATAGCTTCAAAGGATGACAAAGTGTGTTCTTACATTGAACCCATTAGTGGTCGAGTAGCTATAAACACGAAACTCAAGAGCTCCATCTGAGGAGACTAGAAACAATTGGTACGATTAAATACTTGAAGAATCTTCCTTATGCATTAATTAACAAAACCCTCACTCAATTGGGAAAACCCTTGATTTGCATGAACCCTAATTTACCGAACCCTAATTGAAGTGATGTTTTTTTGGGAAACATAACAATTAAACTTGTGGAAACTCGTCCCTATATGTAGATAAACGAATGGAAGACTCCATTCTCCTTTCTTAGACTTGAGATGATGACTAACTACTCGCTTTTATCTCCATACGCGTGTTCACCAATAGCCTCGTGGAGTAGCTTTGAGGCGGAAGCTCAAAATAGAAGATGAAAGTGATTGATCAATTGTTGGTTTGGAAAGCGTAAGAAGGAGAATTACCGATTTTGGTTTGTGTTTTGGGGCGAGACGAAAAGTGAGAAGGAAGCGTAAAAGAAGAGAGGCGAAAGGGATGGGGCATGGGTAGGGTTGTAGATGAAATGATATTTTACCCTCGTATGCAACTCACAGAGGAGTTTAACATCAAACTTAACGTCGTTTGGTCAAAGGACTAACGGCGCATAAGGTTTCACACTTAGGACGACCGTGCAATTTTTTGGTCAAAGGACGAAACCTGCGGTCAACGCAAACCACAAGGACGAACGGTGTAATTTACTCTATTTCTTACTTCTTGCTTTTTTTGTTGGACGAACAGTTTTCATGGTATAAAGGGTTGTTGTAAAGGACCACAACATTCAACAACACCACCATCTGAAGCCGCAAACGCAATGTAGAAATTCGAGGTGTTCTTTTTTGTTCCCCTGTTCAGTTTTCAATTTCAAATAAACATTAATTTTCGCAGGATATTGGAGCTATAGTTCTAGCAATAGTCAGAATATCGGGAGCTGAGGCATGCGCTAAAGCCACTATCGACGGATTATGAAAAGGAGCTCCGACTACGTAATTGTCTCCGAAAGAAAATAGTTACAACCGTTTTTATCAGCTCTACGATATGAATTCTCTTCAATATATCTGGCTACACAGGCAAGTGAAACCACCATAACTCACTTTTCTGCAAATTTACTTTTACTTTTTGTACTTCATCTCCCGTCTTTCTTTATCATACATGTCTTTGCTTCCATGATCTTTCATTGGTGTGTAAATAATGGGTTCAAATGGGCAGAAAAAAGTTGTCGTTTTTGAAGGGGATGTTCATCTAAATCTTCAGTTTTTTAAGGGATGAAATAAAAGATTATTCCAAGGTTTGTTTTCTTAATATACTATACCTTATATCTATAAGATATCTCAAATGCATAGTTACATGTTCTCTTAATAGTGTTAGGCCCATATATAGTAATACCTTCAATCGTTAACCTATAATATATATTAGCTGTCGGTTCAATTTTATATGCAACTTTAAAGATTTTATGGAATGCTTCTAACTCATAATCTCTCACTACCTACCTGCAGGTCCATTCTTTGGGGCTGCAATCGGGTTTTTTATGTGGTACAACGACGGTTGAAAAGGGTGGATATGGATGTTGAAGTGGTGGTCGCAGTGGTTGTGCTTGGATGTTGAAATGGGACTGAAATGGGTGCGGTTGAGGGCTTAAATTAGTGGGGTTTGGGTGCTTAAACAGGGTGCTTAAATCGTGCGTTTGTGTGCTGAAACGGGGCCTAATGCGTGTCGGTTTAGGGTCTGAAATGGTGGGTTTAGAGTCTAAAATGAGTGACTTAGGGGACTCAAATCGGTGTGGGTTTGAAGGCTAAAATTGGTGGGTTTGGGGCTGAAATCGGGGTCTTTAGATGGTAAAACCGTAAAACAACGGCTTGTTGGAATTATATATCAAGACATTCAAATAAATAATCACAAAACATCAAAGTAATCATGCGGAAGCGTATAGGATGTATTAACGAATAATTAATTAACATAAAAGAATATGCGTACCTTTTGTTGATTCTAGCCGAACAAGAATCAAATCCACAAACTAGCAACGGATGAACCCTAATTTGATTTAGTTAGGATTATGTGAATTACCTCTTACCGTTTTGTAATTCAATCCAAGATAATAACAAAAGTATGTTATTACTATGTTCTTGTACACACGTACTAAACCGAATTAAAGTAACGCTAGTTTTTATCAAACAAATAACTTGTTATGTGGAAAAGTTTTGGATCGATCACCAAGAGGGTGTCGACCGGTTTTGGAGAGCAAAAACACACACAAACAATTTAGGGTTTAGCTTGTGAATACAAGAGATGCAAAACAAGACCCTAAGCCTTGTTTATATACCCAAGCAAACTTGGTGAACAAGTTTTGGCTTTTGTTTCCTTATCCCTAGCCGATCGGTTCACAACCTCAACAAGGGGTTCCTAATCTTCCAAACTTTGCAATTAAGTCCTTTTCCAAATACCTTTAACGATCGTTAGTCCATTACATTAATTACTTAACGTCTGTTAGTTATTTCGTTTAATAAATAAATAAATATAACATTTATATTTAATTATTAACTTTAAATTCTCATACGTAAAGTGTGCAATCCCATAGTCTCGAGTTCGATCCTAACTCACGCCTACTAATTTATATCCATAAAACCAACAGCCCCACTGGATATATCTTAATAGAGTGATCACATTCGGTTGGCGTCTAGCAACACTTGATGCCTCTAGTACAACTCGAGCAAGGCTCTCGGAAAACCTTTAATGATTTCTCATTATTATTATCCTTTTGTTTCTAATACCACGTTAAATAAAGATATGGAATTAAGTCATTCTTTATATAACTATTCTGCTTTCGTTTGTAAGTGATTGACCAAGATTACCGAATCATCTAAACATATTTAGGGGAGATTTGGGTGCGCAAGACAAACATCTTGTCAACCCTACGAGGGCCCAAAGAAGATTAAACTCCAAATAAATTTGAAGGAACAAATTCTATCTTGACTACAAGAATAACCCACAAACTTTGTAACATTTACGAAAACAACCCTTATGACTACCGACGTGATAGCGTTAAGTTGCTCCACGTAAATGCACTACATTCATGACACTTATCGGTATCTCAAGTCCGAGGATAACTATTCACAATTTACTTATAACAATATCCACAAAGTAAATTATGTAGGATAAGTCATATATTCAATTCATTGAATATCATCCGAAATTGGTATGCATTCTCATCAATATACTTTCAAGTATATTCTACCACATCTCTCGATTGTCTTAGTTTAATGATACCCCATATCATTAATCTACAATGGACATTTAGAATAACTTAGTTACTCATGGATTAAACATGCAAATATAGGACAACAATATTATCGATGAAAATAAACATAATCCAAACTTTATTTCATCAAAATAATAAATGTTTTACAATATCCTTTATCCAAATACTAATCCCAAACATAGTGATACCTCCAGTAGAAAATGTCCGGTGCCCTTCATGACTCTGTGTTCATTGGCAAATATGATTGCGCAGAATTGTCACAATACATATCAATAAGCGATTCAATTCAAGGCATAACACCAAGCCACGAAATGAATTTCCTAATCCAAATGACCTCCATTGCGACTCAAAGCGGCTATGTATTCGACCTCTGTCGCAGACATCGCAATCGTATACGCTTCTTGCTCTTCCGGTAATTGCTCCTCCATTGATGACAAAGACATAACCCGCCCGAGACTTCGTATCATCTTTATCACCTCGCCGGGGACGCATCACAAGACACTGTAACACCAAGCTCGTCTCGGATCTCCACCATACACCTTGTTGGGAATTAAGGTAAACCTCGATTCTGTAGGGTTCTTTGCCAAGAGAGATTCAGAAGAAGAATGGATTCTGCAAGTCACACTTCGGTAGTGTTAAAGCAGATATCGTGTTCTTCGAAGATGTGAATCCACGAGGAGAGATAAGCTCGAGATAAAGTAAAAGTCGGTACTGTATGTATAGGTTGGCGCCAGTATTATGTAGAGCTTACTCGGAATAAACAATATGATTAACAAAACAATATGATTAGTTGCATGCTTGTCTAAAATGCATGCTTAGTCTATATTAGTATTAGGGCGTAAATTGTCAACGCTCATTAGGGTTTCTTGCCTATATAAGAAACCATAATAGTTTGTAATAGATAAGCCTTTCTCAAGTCTTTCAAGTCTTGTAAACTATCCGAAACATAGAGTTTCGATAATAAAAGATCCATAGAGGATCAAAGAGTTCTTAGTTATTATTAACTTGTATTTACTTTCCGCTACAAAATACGAGTTGTAGAGATCTTCCATTAGTTTGCTTGTGATTACATAGGCAACACTAACGATCTCCGAGTGCTTAAGATCTATCAAGGTCTTGGTTTATAACAAGTGGTATCGAGCCTCGGGAAAGTCTCTACGATACTAAGAACCATTCTCACCCATACAATCAAACATTCATTCACCATGCCCGGATCCGATAATGAAAATGAAGTCACCAACACAAACAACACCAACACCACTTCCATGCAACACTCGGTCTCACAAACAAACAATGGTAAATTTCCTTATTTAAAGAGGAAGAGTATGAACTTTGGACTATGAAGATGGGCTGGATTTCAATATTGATTGGAATCTGTGGAGGTAGTAAAGAAAGGAAGCAGTCTAAAGAAAATGATTCCCTAACGAGGATGGGAAGTTTATCATGGCTCCACCAAAATCTTTGAAGAAGTCTTGGCCATGCAGAGAGAGCATAAAGTAAAACTATTACGCTTGAGCCATACACGAAGATCATCTATGTGATTTTCACCATATGGATGATGCTAAAGACTTATGGATGGCTCTCAAAGCAAGGTTCGGTGGAAATGAAGAATCAAAGAGAATGAGAAGTCCATGCTAAGACAACAGTTTGGGACTTCAATATATCGGAAGAAGAAGGTATCCATGAGGATCTGACGGGTTCCATAGGATCTTGAGTCGTTGAATCGGTGAATGCTAAACCGGATAATGAAGATTGCAACTCAAAGTTCTTGCGGTCCTTGCCGCCATCATGGTTGCATGTTAGTATAGCACTTTCGAGGCTAAAGGAGGGTTGGACATGCTCACTTTTGATGAGCTGCTAGCAGACTCGAAACTCTTGAACCGGATGTCGGGACTCCCTACCGTACATCATCTTCGGCCATGCGACTTTTGTTGGAACATCTCACTCCAACACAATGGTACGCTCAAGTTCCAACTACTTTCCATCATCTCCGGTTCAACTACTTACCATCATCTTGCACTCCACCACATAACCCTCGTCCCACTCCACCATGTTCTCAACCTAGGACTAGTAGTGTGATGGAGGATGTTCTTCACTCATTTGTTCTTGATTATGATACTCGGTATCTTGCATATGAAGACTTTGATCAGTTGGACCTCTTGAAATGGAGGAGATGAAACGAAAATGCGGTGGCATTCTTTGTCGATGGACATCAAAAGGTTTGAAGAGAAGTGCGGGAGGAAGTTTGCTTTCAAGGAAAGGAACCACTCGCTTTGATAGGAGGAAAGTCAAGTGTTTCACTTGCCACGGATGGGGCATTTCGAGGGAATGCAAAGCGGGAAAAGTGGAGATGAAGCTAACTATCTTTCTATCGTGAAGCAATGAGAAGGCTGGAGCTTGACTCTCCTCACCATGGATGAGCAGGTCAATGGTTGCACATGAACACGTTAATGAGGAAGCTCATGATCTTGACAAGCTTGGATTGCTTGCAAGGTGTACTTTGGATGAAAGGCATGATCGGTTTGCCTTGATGGGACTATCTCGGTACCTGTTGTATATTTGGTTGTAGTCTAAGATACAATGAACTTAAAGAAGAATTTGATGCTATGAAACCTAAGTTTGATGCATGCTATATTGATAATGAAGCTCATAAACTTGCATTAAAAGCGTAGAAAGACAAAAGTATGGTTTCAAAAGAATCAAATAGCTTATGAAGAAAAGATAAAGGTGTTACGGTTTGATCTAGAAGTTGCTAATAATTACTTAAAGCGTCGAGAAAGCTAAGGATGAAGGCGTAATAGGAACCTAGAGCTTAAGGCAAACCGGCTGAGGAAATAGCTAGGCATAAGGAATGGTTAATATCGGTGATAATCGGCTAGTGAAATCTATAACGGTCAATGTAACCTCCGCTTAGGACTAGGCTTTCAAAAGTATGTAGGAGTAGAAGCTAGATATGATGGTCGTAAATCCACACCGGCGAGGTTAGCTAACTTTGTAAAGAAGGTGAATTGCATGTTGTCCACGGACCTATTAGAGGTGAATTTATGCCCATGACCTATCCATCATTGTTGACTTTGATGGATCGCATCATCTATATGGCGAGAAAGTCAAAAGACTTGCCGGACCACGATGCCTCATCTAATGACTTTGTCTCTTGCTCGGCGGTGACAATTCATCGGATCAGGGTCTACTTCCTATGAAAGGCGTGATTCAAGCGAGAAAGTCGACCGCCAACACTGAACCAACACTGACCCGCACTACGCTGCGCTTACTGAGCCTTCTAAGGAAGGCTGGCGAGAATCATCCTCAAGGCAGTTTCTTGAAGACTTGTCTTTTACATCTTTGAATAATCGATCATTAAAACAATTCCTTGAATGTATCTGTTTTAAGTACTTTGCATGTAATCAAACATCTCCCTATTTGAATAAATCTTCTAAGAAGAAGGCATGTTTTGTATGTGGAGTAAATTTCATTTGATTAAGGATTGTGATTTTTATGAACAAAGATTGGGTGCATGTGCTACTCACCGAACCATAGATCTAGGTGGACCAATGTTGCTAATATTCCACTTTATGTCCCAAGCGTACCAATCTTGACTCTCATTGGAGAGGTTCGATTACGAGACCTTATGTGCAACCTACTAGCTCATACTTTACACATGGTTATTGGCCTACATATGTTGACTCTATGTATCTTTGGGATGGGATATGGGGGGCTTCTTTGTAAACCCTCGTGAGTTGTTCTTGGACTAACAAGGGACCCAATCATCAATGGAGGACCAAGAACAATGGTGGATCTTCTAAATCTTCATGTCTAAACACATGATCCTGAGGCGTGTTCAAGTCGAATGACTTGAACCTCCATCATTCTAACCTTTGTATATATTTTATTGTTGTTTGTAGGATCATCCCTTAAGCATAAGAATATTGGCATTGTTGATAGTGGTTGCTCGAGCATGTCGGAAAGCAGAGATATGATGCACAATTTTGTTCCCATAGAAGGAGGAGGCAATGTGACTTTTGGAGGAAGTGATGGGAGTATCACGGGGAAGGCACCATAAAGACACCTCATCTAGATTTTGAAAATGTGTACTATGTTAAGGAACTGACATTTCAACTTGTTCTCATGTACTCATGAATACGTGACACTAAGAACAAAGTTCTCTTCATCGAGAATGAATGTCTTGTCTTTGTCTAAAGACTTCAAACTCCCGGAAGAAACTTCAATTCTCTTGAAAGTTCCTCGAACTCACAATTTATACACATTCAACCTAAATGAAGTGCAACCGGTGGTGACCTCACTTGTTTGGTGGCTAAAGAATCTCTTGATGAGTCCACTAAATGGCATAGGAGGATGGCTCATGTAAACTTCAAGACAATTAACAAACTCTCTAAAATGGGTCTTGTTGAAGGTCTTCCCACCAAAGTATTCACAAATGATCATAATTGTGTCGCTTGCAACAAGGAAAACAACACGAGCTTCTTACAAAGCTATCGATGCTCGAGCATCATTATTGAACCTCTTGATTACTCATGGATCATTTGGTCCAACTCAAGTCGAAGCATTGATCATAAGTTCTTACATTTGGTTATCACCGATGGCTATAGCGATTTTGTTGGGTTTTCTTTCTCGAACCAAAGATGAAACATCTCAGTGCTCATTTGAATTCATCACTCTCGTTAAAATCGAGTTGAACAAAAGGTCAAGGTATTCGATTGTGATAATGGGACGGAGTTTAAAAATGCTATTCTTATAGAACTACGTGGGTCAAAAGGTATAAAAGGGACTATAGTAATCCAAGAACCCCACAACAAAATGGGGTGGTGAAAGAAAGAATAGGACCTAATAGAGTGCAAGATCAATGCTTGCAGATTCTAAACTCTACTATGTTACGAATTTGAAGGCTGTTGTACGGCGTGCTATATGTACTAAGAGGTCTCCATTACAAGACCACAACTCAAAACACCATATGAACTTCTCTTTGGGAAGGTTCTGTCATTCACTACCTAAAACCTTTTGGTTGTCAAGTGACCATTACGAACACCGTGATCCGTTGGGAAAGTTTGATGAGAAGGCGATGATGGCTATATTGTGGGTTATTCGGCTCATAGTAAGGCCTCTGAGGGTGTACAATTTGCAAGCCAAGAAGATAGAGGCGTTGAACACGAGATTTTTGAAGATAAGCATAATGTTCAAGGACGAGGGTCATACATGGTATTTTGACCTTGACTATAGCGATTCCTTGGGTTACACTAGACACTTGGCTAACCAAATGAGGTTCTCAAGCTTCTCCCGCTAACAATGCGGGTCCACTTAGATGATGACTCGACAAAGAGTTTGAAGATGATGAGCAACCTATACTTGTGCCTTCTTTATCCCCAACAATATTGCGGTACCACTCGAGGATATTCTTGACACAGTGATGATGATGACTCTCATTATCTTTGAGGACCTTGCTGGGCTTGAGACTCAAGAATTTCTTGCCAAGCTTGAGCGAGGCCGAATGGGGAGGTGGCTAATGAAGGAATCGGTGAAACCACTTATCTCTGAAGTTGACTCGGCACACCTACCATCCCAAATCTGCTGAAGGCTATGCTATTCCTTTTCAAGTGTCTTGACCTTTGGAGAACCTCATACACGCTTTCCAAAGCCCTCCGATCTTGGAAATCATCAACCCAAAGTGGCATTTCACCTCTTTCTTATGATCTTTGAATTTGAACCAACAATCACCAATGTTGATTCTTCCATTGAAGTCGCCCCATCTTGCTACTCGGAGGATCAACATTGCTCATCCTCAATCCAACATCATAGGTGATCTTCGCACATGTTAGAACTCGAAGGGCTATCTCGAGTCCTCAATTTGGGCGGATTGCTTTTTCTCTTATGTCTCCGACCGGCAAAGAGACAATCACGGACTTCAAACATTATCATTTGCTTGTTTTCTCTCGAAGTGGAACCAACGGTGTATCTCAAGCTCTTAATGATTCAAGTTGGCTAAAAGCAATGCAAGAAGAGATGCAACAATTTCACAATCACGGGTTTGGATCTTGGTACCACTACACGATGGCAAATATGCCATTGGGACAAAGTGGATTTTGAAGAATAAGAGATGCTCGGGTGTGGTGGTCAAAAACAAAGCAAGATTAGTGGCTCAAGGTTTGAGACAAGAGGAAGGAATTGATTATGATGAAGTGTTTGCCCTGTTGCGGAGTAGAAGCTATTAGCATTTTCTTGGCTTATGCTTCTACATGGGTTTCATGGTGTATCAAATGGATGTCAAAGGTGCTTTTCTGTATGGTGAGATTGAAGAGAAGTTTATGTCACTCAACGAAGGATTTGAAGACCACGATCACCCAAATCATGTTTACAAGGTTGTTAAAGCTCTTTATGGCTTACATCGGGCACCAAGAGCTTGGTATGCTAGGCTTTCATCATTCCTGTTGAAGCATGGCTATAGGAGAGGTGCTATTGACAAAACTCTTTTTCTAAAGAAAATTACTCGAGACATCATTCTTGTGCAAGTTTATGTGGACGACATTATTTTGGCTCCATGAATGAAGCTTGGTGCGAGGGAATTTGAGGCGATGAAGGTGAATTTCAAATGAGTGCTATGGGTGAACTTACTTTCTTTTGGGTCTCAAGTTCGTGAGAAACAGGATGGCATCTTTATCTGTCAAGATAAATATGTGAGAGACATTACGAAAAAGTTTGGTATGGAAGGTGTTAGGGCGCCACAACACCTTATGAAGCTCAGACTAAAGCGAATAATGAACCGGATCTACTGTGAATGTTCATACATGCAGGTCCATGATTGGTTCATTGATGTATCTAACGACTTTAAGGCACGATATTACGTTTTTGTGAGTGTTTGTTCTCGACATCAAGTCACTCCACTTACTTCCCATCTAAATCTTTGTCAAGAAGATCTTTAAGTACCTCAAATGCCAACCTCTTTTGGGCCTTTGGTACCCGAAAGAGTCTCCTTTCAAGTTGGAAGCATATAGTGGCGGTGATTATCTTGGTGCAAATCGGATCGAAGATCCTGGCTTGGAGGCTGCCAATTTCTTGGCAAGAGGTTGATTTCTTGGCAATGCAAGAAACAAACCATTGTGGTGCCTCAACTCTTTGAGCGAGTGCGTTCTTTGCTGCAAATTGTTGTGGACAAGTCCTTTGGATTCGAGAACCAATTCTTTGGACTATGGGTACAACTTCATGAACACTACAATTCATATAGATAATCAAAGTACCATCTGCGATAGTCAAAAATCCGGTTTTTCACGGTCGAACAAAACATATTGAAATCGGGCACCACTTTATAAGAGATGCATATGAAAACATTTGATAAAAGTGGCTAAAATCCATCTTGATGATAATGTGGCGGACACATTAACAAAAGCGTTTGATGGACCAAGGTTTCAACACCTCGTGGTCAATATTGGAATGTTAAACCCTTGAGCGCATAGTTTAAGGGGGCGTAGGCCTCGGGGAGGCATATGCCTCGGGGAAAGACTGTGCAAACTACGCATATTTTTGTGTCATATTTTCCTTTTTCTAAATTGTCTTCTTTCATTAGCTTTGTAAAAACATCATTTTGCCTATAGTGATAGCGTTTATTTAATAGATTTTATCTTCTTAATTTTCTCTAATTTGCATTTTTGCCTCCGTTATTCATTATTCTTTACTAACACTAAGCTGTCTAATAACCTTTTAGTTTGTTTGTCTTTGTGTTGTTCTTGTGTTGTGTTGTGTATGCATTTTGTAGTTGTCTAGATTACGGTTTGTCAATATCATGATCAAGTTCAAATTCATCAAGAGTGACTCGATGGTACATGGTCGAAGATAGCTATAAGAGTGTTCTTGGTTTCTTAAAGCAAAATCTTGAAGCATACAATTTGATTCCTTGAAGTTAATCTTGAAGAAAAGAAATTGAAGTCAAATTGTTCATTCATTCATTCAAAAGCAGTTCTGACTTCGACTTACATAAAGTCAACCTACTACTATGCATCTTGAGATCTGAGGCATACACTTAAGCTAAGCCTAATCTAGTGTATATCCTTCATTCCAGAAATCTAAGTGAATGTTGGATATCGTTGAATCTTGGCTTTGCTTTAAAGAGTCTTATAACCACCCATTCGGTTTAGCGGGTGGTTGGATATGCATGACCGGCACAACGAAGATGATAAGGACCAAAATGGGAGGATGGATTGATGAAAGCGATTGGCGATGGCGATGACCGCGCGGGATGATGGAGAAAAATAACGTGTCTGTGTGCTTCATCTATTCATTTCAACCAAAATGCAATCGATCCACCCTCCTTAAGCCCTTCTTCGATACGATGTGTGTTCATACCAAAAGATGGCGTGATGAGACCAAGAACCACCTCTCTATCTTTGGGGTGGCGGATTCCTATACGAGGTCTTTGTTGAGACCGAGGTCTTTGAAGGTTGAGAGTAAGATGTTCCTCCTTATAGGAGTCATCGGAATCATCGTGATTCACTTGGATTCACTACTTGTCATCTTTGAAGAAGGAAGAAAGGCGATTTGTTTGGTCGTGGATAGGGTTGAGGAAAGTAATGGAACCATGGGTTTGATTCACCACTTGATGATGATGAAGAGGAGGATGAAGATGAGGAAGTGAGATCTATGATCTCAGGTTTAGTATTCATGGTGCAATATTGGTTAATTGGGGTTATTTTGCATCTAGGGTTTGTGGTAATTATTTGGGGATCTTGATGAAGAAATGAGTTACATTGGGATCATTTATAGGCGGGTTCGAGGTTCAATGAGTTTGATGCAAGTGGGTGGCACGATAATTCTAGAAACTTACGAAGATATTCATTATCTTTGATGCATTCTATTGAGCTATAACTTGATTGATTGAACATATGTTCTATTTGAAGTGCTATGATGGTTTGGGTCGAAGATGTTATCTGCGTCGACAATGGTCAACAAGCGGTCAAGTTTTCTTTGGCGTTAATTTGGGCAAAAACTCGATCCACCATCACTCTCTTGGAACAAACAAATTACCTCTCATTCCGTTTTCACAAACACTCACCATTTCAAGTATCATAACCTAAACACTCATATCCTCATGGCTCTTGAATTTAAACATGATCACAACAAAGTTGCATTTACGGAAATGGCAAGGGATATGGTGTATGAACCAATGGTGGAATTCACGAAAGGTCCAAGATTTGTTATGCTCTAACTCATTCTCCTAATGAGATATATGAATCTTGATCACTCAATTTTGGGCATCTGCTTTGAGAAGAGGTGAGGCAGAGATTAGGGTTGTGATTGATGAAGCAGAGCACATAGTTCTGAGAGGACCTACATAGGAGGAAGCTTCACTTGGAAGATCTTGATGGAGCATTTCATTCTAGTCGGGAAAATGTGCTTCTTGGGCTAAGGCAATTGGCTATCGTGGTACAGGGCCGATATGTGGTGAAGAAGGAACTTTGCCAGAAGTGGAGGTTCTTGGTTCTACGTTGCTTGATGCATGAGCAACAAGGCGGAGGATGGGACGATTCTCTACACAAGCGGGCTATGGTATTGTGTGTCTTTCCCAAGGGGTAACTTTCAATTTTCTAGGTATATTTTCGAAAACATGGTTGAAAATATTCAAAAGACAAAGGAAAATTTTAATGTACCGAGGTTTTACAAATTATTTTAGACACCCTTACCCAAGACCAAGCTTTTTATCCTATAACTTCTTTAGCGCTAAATTGTTGCTACAATGAGAACCCGCTTCGGGAACATCATCCACTTACTAGCGACCATGTTACCACAAGGTAATGAGGCATTGATGAGAGAATGTGGCTCATAATCCTCCTTCCTCACTGTTGCTACTCTTGATGGTAATCCATTAGTTAACATTGATGAAGGCCCTCATCTCTTGTTGAAGCAACTCATGTTGCTCAAGACCAACCACCTTGTCCCGATCCAACACCGCACTTGTTACACATGATGAATCGGATCTTAATAGACTACCCACACCAAGTCACTGTTAGGGATCCTCTCATTGAAGATCTTCCTCACTCTAAGCATGACCATGATTCTCTTGAAAGGTCCAATGAAGCTCCCACCACGAGCAATCTGCTGGTGGGTGAGGACTCTAATACAATCTCATCTATCATGCTCTTGTCATGGTATGCTCTGAAGTTATGACACGAAAAAGAGCTTGCGAGACCAAATCTTCTCTTGGGAGTAAGATTGAAGCTGAGAATCAAGTCAAAGTCTTAGAGGACAAACTAAGAGGGCCCTCAAAGGAAGCTTGTGGTTTCTTCGATGAAGAACAAGTACCTCATTTGAGTCTCGGACATGTTGGCGATGTTTCTCTCAATGACCCTTCATGATGCTGCTACTTCCTCGAGGAAGAAGGAACACATCCTTTACAAAAAAGAAGAGATCCTTTTCACATAAGGTTTCCTCGATGCTTCAAAGCGATGTTGACAAGGCTAAATCTGGCGATGTGCAAATGGAGGATGCATCTTGGATCTAATCAATCGCATCGGTTCAAGAACCACGGACCTTTCACGCGGCGATCATGCGACATTGCTGCTATGACACTCCAGTTGATAATGCATCAACATGTGGACTTAGGTACAACTACTGAGGTTCTGTCGTTGATTTAGAAGAAGAAGAGTGTGCGAAGCCCGATGATAAAGGAAAGATATAATAGCGAAGATGAGCTTGGTCCGGACACGGTAAGTGAGGAGGAAGGCGAGGTCAAGCAAGTAGATTGGTGAGTTTGAGAAGTCAAGGAAAGTGTAGTATTGGCTCATCAACTTAAGCAGAGGACTTTTCATCTTTAACTCTGAAAGAAGAAGAAGCTGGATGCAATGAGAGTCTGGATGCCCGTGAAACAGGATATTCTAACTCGACAAGTCATTTCAAGACCTTCTCTTGCTCAAACTATACTAGGTGGAGATTTCCTCATTGACAATTATGTGGGCGAATGATGGCTCGGGGAGACAAAGGAAAAGCAAGCCATAGCTCAAAGAGGCCATCAAAGCTCGAAGGCCAAAGACAAACCTCCTTCTAAAGGCTGAGTGAGAATGGTGGTGAAGAACCAATACTCGATGTCTGACTACGGCTTAACAATGAAACAAGTCAAGGCTTTTCACGATCATGTCCTATATCACAAATATAATCGGATCATGAAGGACAAATCATCATCTTGACACATTCTACCCACTTGAGAAGGATTCTGAGAGAATGAAGCTTCTCCAAAGCCAAAAGACTCAAATGCGGTGTTGCTCGACCAAGGAATCATCTCGGTCATTCCTTTGAAGCATCTGTTGAATCGCTTCTTATCTTGACAAGGGTCAATCTGCTGAAGCATCTTCCAATACTCACGAAGCATCGGTATATCGGCTCCCACTTCATCGGTGGCAATCATTAGCTTTGAGGGCTTCTAAGGTTAAGGAAGCGATCTTGCGAGACATAAAAGCAGAAAGAGGCGAGAAAATGCTTCACGGAATGAATGCACTCGTGAAGGTGTTTCAACTAACTCTCCTATGCCTCTTCAAGTCTTACCACACAAGTTCAAGCTAAAATGCTCCATCAGGGGACCATAATAAGGCGGTGGAAGGAAGAAGAGAATGGCGAAAAGATCTCTGTGGATCTTGAAGGCGATGACTCCGCTTCATTATAGAAGAATGCTGCTGGCGATTTCACAGCGGAAACTCGGATGAGGTGGTAGATTGGAAATTGAAGGATGATGAGATGAATGTCATTCATCGAAGGACTCACTTCAATGGAATTCACCTTTCTAAAGGAAATTCTACACTTGGTGAGCAGGCGGACTTACTTTCTCTGTTCACTCGTGTTACCACCTATTCTGCAACAAGGAACCACAAGGTTACGGAATGTTTTACCGGAGATCTTCAAGCCCCGTTAAACTCTCACATTCCCAATAGCAAAGCACATTCCATTTGGGAGAACTCACGCCGGTGGAAGCTTGAATCCTGGAGATTCTATCCTCTCCCTCGTGTGCATGTGCTTGAGACTAAGGGTGGAATCACTGTCTACATGTTTTCTGAAAGAAAGTATCCTTTGCCCAAAAGACTAATGGAAAAGATGCTGAGTCAGAAATTGGAAATTCCTCCAGATCCAGTGGGCAATGAAAGACAGACGGCTTTAACATTGGTGGGTTTAATCAAGACTCAACTTCAACAACTGCAATAGGCCTCATCCTCATCCACATCAGGAATCTTGGTACCCTTTGCATTTCTTTGTTTTGTTGCTTTTTATTTGAGTTATGTATATACCTGTCTTTTCTTATGTTAATTTATTTCTTAAAAAAAAAAAAAAAAAAAAAAAAAAAAAAAAACTAACTCTTTTACTGATTTGTTGGTTGTTCAATTCGATGGTTATTATCTCACCTAATGTACCTTGTGTATGTTAAAGAGATGGCTAGTCCAAAGTGCTGCTTTGGTAAAGACACAACAAATCTGATTGATAAATTGTAATGGTTTGCTCAAAATCATAGATTACGCAACCACCATGCTTAGCTTGCGAGGTTGTATGGTCGTCAATTCACCATGGTCTATTCTTTTTGGAATCAAGAATTGGCTAGCCCATGTATATGGCATGTGGTAAAGGCAGCGATTCCATATTTGGTTCTCAATTCACCAATTCTAAAATTGACTAGTCTGAGCAAGCGGCTACGGTAAAGACAAGTCAAATCCGTTTATATGGTTCTTTGGTTTGCCAATAAATCGGATGGTCATCAATGTACCATAGTTTTGAACTCGAACATGTGGCTACTCCGGTAGTAATGGCTATTGGTAAGAGACATCAATCCCATTAATTTCAATGATTCACTCTCGGAGTTAACACACAGGAAGTGATGAGAATAGTATTGAACTTATATATTTTGATGTACATGATGTCATATGTTCTTTGCAAAGATCGGTGTTTCTGATTCGGTCATCATAGAGATGTTATTCTTACGAATCTTTGTTCTTTGATCCTCAAGAACCGAGACATTCATAGCTCGAGAAGTGCTTACAATTGGGAGGATCTGGGTTGGAAATTTTTCATAAAATGGTACAATCCTCAGCAAGCATTATCGATCTATCAAGGAAGCGGAACTTAACCTAGTCAAATTCCGGTTTAGGGAGGATTGTTGGGAATTAAGGTAAACTCACCGATTCTGAGAAGTTCTTGAAGAGATTACTGCAGAAGAAGAATGGATTCTGAAGTCACACCAAGTAGAAGTGTTAAGCGAGATGTCGTGTTTCTTTGAAGATGTGAATCGCGTGGGAGATAAGCTCGGTATAAAGTAAAAGTCGGCGCCGTATGTATAGGTTGGCGCCGTATTATGTAGAGCTTACTCGAATAAACAATATGATTAACAAAACAATATGATTAGTTGCATGCTTGTCTAAAATGCATGCTTAGTCTATGTTAGTATTAGGGCGTAAATTGTCAGCTTTCATTAGGGTTTCTTGCCTATATAAGAAACCATAATAGTTTGTAATAGATAAGCCTTTCTCAAGTCTTTCAAGTCTTGTAAACTATCCGAAACATAGAGTTTCGATAATAAAAGATCCATAGAGGATCAAAGAGTTCTTAGTTATTATTAACTTGTATTTACTTTCCGCTACAAAATACGAGTTGTAGAGATCTTCCATTAGTTTTCTTGTGATTACATAGGCAACACTAACGATCTCCGAGTGCTTAAGATCTATCAAGGTCTTGGTTTATAACAACTACAAACATATCTTTAGTATTTCTAAGATACTTTAGAATATGTATGACAATCGATGAAGTTCACGGATTACATTGATATCGGCTGAGTCATGTTTTGGCGAGCGTCACATCGGCCTTGTGCATCTCACGGCATACATAATAGATCCCACGGTAGAAGCATAAGGAACTTTTCGCATCGTGCCACCTCGGCAGTGTTGAAGCACGCATATCACTACATAAGCCATGCTTTACTTCCATCGGCAAATATCCTTTCTTGGAATTTTGCATCTGAATCTCTTCAATATTTTATCAATGTAAGCGCTTTGACTTAAACCAATTAACCGCTTTTACCTATCTCGGTAGATCTTGATTCCCAGAATGTATGCACTTCTCCTAAATCCTTCATGGAAAAACACTTCCCAAGATATGCCTTAACATTTTGCATACTTGGAATGTCTTTTCCCATAATTAATATGTCATTGACATAAAGAATTAGGAAAATTACATCACTCCCACTAACTTTGTGATATCGCATGGCTCATCAAGATTTTGAATAAATCCATACTTTTGATTTCTTCATCAAATCTTTTATTCCATTGCCTTGATGCTTGCTTCAATCCATAAATGGACCTTTGAAGTTTGCATACGGTTTGGAAATTGTGGATTCACGAACCCCTCGGGTTGCTTCATATAGATGTCTTCATCTAGCGACCATTTAAGAAGCGGTTTTGACATCCATTTGCCATATCTCATAATCATAGTATCTTGCTATAGCTATGAGAATTCTAATAGCTCTAATGTCCGCTCACGGGAGAAAAGGTCTCCTCGCGATCAATGCCATAAGTTTGAGTAAAACCTTGCGCAACTAGGCGAGCTTTATAGGCGTGTACATTGCCATCCATGTCGGTCTTAATCTTATAGAACCCAACTTACTCCCAACCAGAGGCGTTTGGAGATAAGTCGACCTCTACCAGACTTCATTTTCTCTCATGGATTGCATTTCCCATTCATTGCAACCGCCATTTAGCCTTGTCGGGACTTGCCATGGCGGCTTTATAACTAGTAGGCTCTCAAGATCTCTAACATAGTTTCCTCGACCTACACATTAAGACATAGGCGTTCGGTGCACGTATATTCCTTACGGATCTCTGACGGGAATCACTTCAACCACGGTGGAGGACCCGGACTATCGGGTTCTCACAGGAATGCGTTAGTGTTTTCGGAAGGTAATGCATCTTCTTGATCATCTTCGGATCATAAACTCTCCCTTGAATTCTTGAGATCTGAGATCTCTTTCAAGAAAATCTCCATACCTAGCAACAATTACTTTATTTTCGGTTGGATAGTAAAGTAGTAACCCATAGTTTCCTTAGGGTATCTCTGAAAATACACTTCTGATCTTTGTTGGAGTTTATCTGGCGAGTCGCGTTTAACATCGCCTCATGACCCAGGACCTTTAAATAAGACGGGTTAGGAGCTTTACCATGCCATAAATCATATGGTGTCTTATCAACCTTCTTTGTGGGAACCATATTTAGAATCTGACGGTGATTCCAAAGCATAATCCCAAAGGATAAAGGTAGAGTGGTAAGATTAAACATAGATCGTATCATGTCCAACAATGTACGATTTCTTCTCTCGAGATACACCATTTTGTTGTGGAGTATATGGAGAAGTGAGATTCGGACAATTCCATTCTCGCTAAGTAATCTTTAAACTCTTGGCTTAGATACTCGCCTCCTCTATCGGATCGAAGAGCTTTAATCTTCTTTCCCAATTGCGGTTCTACTTGACTTTGAAAACCTTAAATGTTTCAAACACCTCATGTTTATGCTTAAGTAAATAAACATAACCATAACATTTGAAATCATCGGTAAGGTTAAGTAGCTAGCACCTCTCTTTGACACATGTCTAAGTGGTCCACACACATCAAGTATGAATAAGACCAAGTAGATCGAAGCCCTCTCCATATTGCTATGAAAAGGTTTCTTAGTCATCTTCCCAGATATGCATGACTCGCATTTATCAAATGATTCATCATTGATATTTTGCAAAAGCCCTTCTTGTTGCGACTTATGCATGCGAGCCTTGCCTATATGAGCAAGTCTACAATGCCAAAGATAAGAAGAATTCAAGTCTAACTTTATCTTCTTGTTAATGCTAAACATTGAATTATTATTATTGTTAGATTCATTTGAATCACATCAATTTCAAACACACCATTCACGATGGTGCTTTAAAATAAAATACACCATTTAAAGAAACATCAATTCCATTACGTGAAATAGTATGAGTAAAACCATCATCCAACAAAGCGAAAGGAAACAACACCTCTAATTATAGAAGGTGCGTAATGACAATTGTTTAATAACGATTACTAAGCAGAAGGCAATACTAAACTAAACGTTCCTATAAGCTTCAGCAATTGCATATGCGCCATTTCCACGTCTGAGATATTGCTCCCCATAGGCAAGCTTCCTTACACTCTAAACCCTGCGAGTGTATTACAAATGTGAATACCACGGCCCGTATCATATACCGGGAATTATTATGATTTAGAGTAAATAATTCAATGACAAATAAATTACGAAATCTGCGCCCATGGACCCCATACTTCATTTTATTTGCGCAATTCATCAAGATAGAAACACGTTTCTCTTCCAATGCCCAACACTCTTACGGTGGTGGCATGCTTGATCCTTTTAGGATTATCCTTCCTAGGAGTAGGGTTCTTCTTGGGTTGAGGTTGATAGGCCATCACTGTTTGCTTTGTCAACCTTTCCTTACCCTTCCCTTCTTGTTGTTCGCAGCTGCGGTTTTGGCTTATTAATCCTCCTTATTAATCCTCCACTTTGAATAGCAAGTACACAGGCGGTAGGAACCTTTTGAGGCAACCCTTTCTCATAATCAATAAGCAATGCGTGTAGGTCGAGAATTGTCTTCCCAGCGCGATGCATATTGAAATTCGACAAAACCATTAAAATCCTTGTTAAGGGATCTATTAATCGATTCACGACCATGTCATCATCATAAGTTTTGCCAAGTGCTTTAAGTGGTCCATGTAACCTTTCATTTCGGCACATGAGCACTCACGGGTTTACCCTCTCCCACGCCTTCTGTTTGTGTAACGCGTCGGTCAGTCATAAATCTCGGCCAATTTGGTTTTTCAAACATAGTTCGAAGTTCATTGAGCATATTAAATGGGAAATAATGTTGAATCGCTTTTGAAAAGCGATTCCATTGTTCCCAACATAAGACAAGCCACATCATTATGGCGCTTATACTCAGGTTTCCACTCGTCCTTTTGAGCTTGGTAGCTTCAGGACCGGTTGGTTCGGCGGGGCAAGGTTCATAAAGATATTTCAAGCGGTCGGCAACTCTGAGACAATTCTCAAAAGCGGTGCCAATCATTGAAATTCTTAGAGCCGATCGACTTTCTCGATCAAAAAACTTTTGAGCGCGAATTTAGTGCTGATGTTAGTGTTATCGTTATTTTGAGCCATTTCTACGAAAATAGTTCAAGTATTAGTATTTTCGATAATACAATTTTCAAGAAAATAAAATATACCCAGCGGTAATATAAACATATAACCATATAATTTTCTCGAAAACTAGGATCCAAATTATCATAGGTTCATTACATCGAGTTGATCCGCTAGCAACAAACGCATATAATAAGGTAATCATCGAACATTAATTGGCAAACAATTTCCAACTCCTAGATCATTATGGGATTTATATTTTCCAACGCTATTGCAAATATAAACATGTTTCATCCCATCTTATGCCATTGAGTCCAAGTCTCACTTCTACTCGACTTAAGTGTCTAACTTAAAAAGCGCAAATATGTCCATAAGGTCTCACTTTACATAGAGATTTACCTTTCCATCACAATCTAGCCAAGTACTCTCATGACATAAATTGCAACTTCAAGTGTTCCTTTTAATTAGATGGCATATAACTTAATTTAAAAGGGTACTAGTTTTGATTTTATGCGGTCGAATCAAATATGTACAAAGATGTCATGCATTCATCTTGTAGCATAATTTAATAAAAACTTTTATTACCAATTCTTAAAGATCAAATTATCAAAGTTTTGATTGAGGTATTGGGTTCACCAATCAAGGAATTTAGTGATAATTATCATCCATTATACCGTACTTTTGCATAAGTGTAAACACTTAGTGTTTGGGATAATTACCATCGAAGTGGCGCATGGAATTAAAACTAATTAGCCTTAAGATGAGCTTGTACATTATATGGCTTACTAAGTAGCTCCATTCGAACTTACGGAGGCGACGAGGACCGTAAGCGCAAACGCATAACCTTAGACATCCATTCGGTGTGTTGTGCGCACTTAAATAACCCTTTATAGTTCATTCGAATGGGTGGTAGTTCGGTCATTGTACCAAAGTCACCAATCAATTAAACTATTGACAACAACTCTTCCAAAACAATTAAATTTCGCCATTGTTTAGTCCGTATTATTTTCTATTCAAAATTACCCTTTGCTTAAAAGCATCTAACATAATAAACAAACAAGTAACAAATAAAAATAAACTACTAAAAAACAATGCGCATATAATAAACAATTTATACGTGTAAACAAGTAGCCACATGCAACTTATTCGATAAAATCCTATTAATAATCAATATCTAGGTTAAATTAATGTATATATTAATTTAGGTTTTCACTCAACAATAGAAAGTGAACCACATACATCGATAAATCGATTGCGTAAACCTTAATTAATTATACCAAATTGCACATAATTGATTCATTAATATATATGTAATTGAGTCTTCCCAATTCAAGATTTAAATAAATAAATATGTCTCAACAATTAAAAATTATCAAAGCAACTTATCCATGACTAACATGCATGTATAATCATGGATATCATAACAATTTATACAAATAAGTCACAAGATCGCATATAAAATTCCATGACACATAACAAATTATTCATGAATTAATCACGTAATCAATATTAATTCTAGGTTTTAATAAGGTTAGCAAACAATTTTCAAAACCCTAAAAATTTTATACATGTGTCGACATAAAAAAAATAGGGAACGGCCCATTAATTAAAAAATCGACCAAAACATAAAAAAAAATAAACCCTAGATTAACATGTCAAACAACATACAAGTATTTGTTTTATTACGCGTTTATGTAATTAATTACTCATTAAAACCAATGACTCGTGATGCCACTGTTGGAATTATATATCAAGACATTCAAATAAATAATCACAAAACATCAAAGTAATCATGCGGAAGCGTATAGGATGTATTAACGAATAATTAATTAACATAAAAGAATATGCGTACCTTTTGTTGATTCTAGCGAACAAGAATCAAATCCACAAACTAGCAACGGATGAACCCTAATTTGATTTAGTTAGGATTATGTGAATTACCCTCACTGTTTTGTAATTCAATCCAAGATAATAACAAAAGTATGTTATTACTATGTTCTTGTACACAGCATCTTAAACCGAATTAAAGTAACGCTAGTTTTATCAAACAAATAACTTGTTATGTGGAAAAGTTTTGGATCGACCACCAAGAGGGTGTCGACCGGTTTTGGAGAGCAAAACACACACAAACAATTTAGGGTTTAGCATGAATACAAGAGATGCAAAACAAGACCCTAAGCCTTGTTTATATATCCAAGCAAACTTGGTGAACAAGTTTTGGCTTTTGTTTCCTTATCCCTAGCCGATCGGTTCACAACCTCAACAAGGGGTTCGGAATCTTCCAAACTTTGCAATTAAGTCCTTTTCCAAATACCTTTAACGACCGTTAGTCCATTACATTAATTACTTAACGTCCGTTAGTTATTTCGTTTAATAAATAAATAAATATAACATTTATATTTAATTATTAACTTTAAATTCTCATACGTAAAGTGTGCAATCCCATAGTCTCGAGTTCGATCCTAACTCACGTCTACTAATTTATATCCATAAAACCAACACGGCTAATACAACCAAGGTGTTGTGAAGAAGTAGGTACCGTATATACCTTTTGTTACGGCATTAGTTCTTACAAATATCATTGCTTAGTGTATTTATAATCAGTTATCGACACGTATCAAACAGTACCATCATGAATTTGACAAAATTTAACGTTACGTTAGAAATTTTTCCTTCATTGCTTTTGTTGTGTTGACTATATTATATTTTGTCAAATGCAATACCAATGTTCATTACATATAATCGCGAGTCTTTATGTGAAGTTGAATGATTTCGTATATGTGGTTGTATAAGCAGGTTCTTATGGTTAGCGACTTTGGTACAAAAAACTGCAACAACGCGGCGGGCGCCTTCTGCTTGTTACTATATTATAAAAGGATTTAAGAAATACAATACTTGATTAAACTAGATTAAATCAATGTGAAAACTTAATTTCGTTACATGACAAATTAAAGAGTCATTGTTGGCTAATAAAAATAAAAATTATGCTCTAATTTTGTCAAAATTGGTTTTATATATTAGGGAACAAAAAATAAAAACATGTGTTTAAAAATAACTTTAAGAAAAATGTAAACAAAGAATATCTTAGCAATTATCTTGATGGCATTATTCTATGTTTCCATGTAGTTGCTTTTCAACTTTTGATACATCCAAATTCGTAAACACTTTGCTCATGTTTTGCTCTTCATGTTTTTCTTACCCGTGTGAGTACCAAAAGCCACTGAATCTTTTTTATTTTTTGTATACTTGACAAATGGTATCCATTATAAAGTCAATAAATTAAAGTTGCTTAAAACGGCTGGGCTTTCAGGGAGTTTTGTAAGGGCCCGTTATATATAAATGGGTACTATTAGAGGTTGTAATGGTAGGCTTTAAATGTTTTTAGTGACTTCAGGCCAAAAGGAGATTGTCGGCATCTTGGCAGCCAACTTAATAAGTTTGCAGCCATGGCCGATTGATCATCTTTTTTGATAGTTTGTATATATGAGCCTCATCAAATGGGTCAGTTTTTTATGCATATAAACTCTTCAGTTACCCTTTGATGTAAAGAAGTTCTCTAACCTGGATAGTACCAGGCTGCAGTTATGTATTCGTCATTACCATATGCTCTTACTCAAGTAATATCATTTTGCCGTTATGTATTATTGTCTTGAGGGTTACCAACATCTTTATTTTAATTGTGCTGTCGTTTAAGTTTCTTGATTTTTCTAGAAAATCAATACAATTTTATCTAGAAATCTTTCTGTTGTGTTCTTACAAATTTGAGCCTTTATTTATTTTACTGACATCTCAAAGGTGGAAATTTCTTAAGAATGAGAATAGCATGCAGGTATTACGACATTGCGCCAGTGATGCTGTTTTTCTTAGATCACGTTTTAATATTTATAAGTCTCGTTTACCGATGATCAACGTGAGCACTAATGGGCAGTGTACCCGGTCGTGAGTAGTCGAGGTTGTCCCAAGAGCTATGTGACGGATTTTAACTTAAGTTTTCTATAGTCACTAAAAGGGTTTTGATTTGAATTCTTATTAAACTAATTAAAAGGACGAGAATGAAATGGATTAAATCAGTGAGAGAAAGATGTGTTAGCCTAGTTACTAATATTACCATGCCATAATATAGTTTTCCTGAAAGTGTTTACTATCGCCTTATGTGGTGGTTAAATGTCATTAGGCTCAGATGGTCAAATCACCTAACCTATAATCCTAGACCCCAACTCCTATGGTCAATTCTCCAATAAGTTTAGTCATAGTCATTATGCGCCAGCTATTTATCTAGACCCATCCTTAATGATTTAACATTAAACCAAGGTTTGGTCCACTAAAGGTTTCGTCATTTCTTAAGCATCTCTACTAGTGAAGGTAGTCTTATGGTCAATTCTTAAGAAAGGGATATGGTAGTCTTATGGTCAATTCTTACAAACCCCTCGCAACCTAGCAGAATAGCTTTCTATGGTCAATACTAACTAGCATACTAGATACATACTAGCTTCAATACTACCAAAACACTGGGATAAATAATAGGCTAGAAAGATAAACACATAAAGTAATAAATAAACAGGGAAACACAAATCATGGCATTGGTAAATTCATAACTAGGCTAATACATGAAGTGTTTAGCCTTTCATATTAAAAAATGCAGAAAAACAATGTTATTATTGAAAGAAGATATTGGATTCGATACAAATACTTTACACGATGCTAAAGCTAATGAATTAATGGTACCATTTTTCCCTTGGAAAGTGATTTGGAGCTGCTCAGATTTGTCCTTGGTGAAGCCCTAAATCATCCCTTTTGAGTTGTGGTGAAAAGGATGATTAAAAATACAGATTTAGGGCTTTGTTATGGCGTAGGTTGTAAATGCCTTCTACGCCGTAACCTTCTTCGGGTCAGCAAATTCTTGTATAACTTCGTTAATTTTCCTTCCAATCCGCGTTTCTCCGTTCCAATGCTCACTTATATCCTGAAATGAAATAAATTGTAATAGGAGTATATATCCATGCAAAACTACACAAATAGTTAGCATTTTAGGGGGAACTTGACACTAAAATATCAGGATTATTTGACGTCATCAACCAGATAGAAAGTAAACAAATTACTAGAATGTATCAGATTAAACGAATTGAGCACATATCATGTTCATTTTATGTGGAATAACAAATCAGTTGAAAAAAGTCTAGATAATAGCAAAGTTTATATGACAACATTATTGGCTGCAAGTTAAGCAAAAAAAACACGTTTGAATCAGGATTAAGACTGTATATGTCACGATGTCATAACACTTACCTGCTATTTCATGCAAAATATGTACATAAAAAGCTTTGGGTCGAATTGGTCAAAGGTCGTCCTACAATATTGCGCAACATAGTTTTTTGTAAAACTTCTTACTAATACTTTTTATTCTGAAATTAAATCATTTTGGACTAATATGATATTTGTAAATATTGGCCAAATTATTAGAAAACATTTTACAGAAAAAACATGTGTTTGATCATTCATGTAATTAAGTTATGTCTGCAGTTTAGAATTTCCTCCTATTATCAAAATGGATTTGTTTATGCTTCGACATCACACTTACGGTGGAAGATTGTTGTCTTGATTAAACATATTTTTTTGAGATATGCTATTTATTGCTTTTGTAGAAAATTTACTTTCAATTACATTTGAGCTTAACGTGATTTTACTCTTAATTATCAATTTTTAATGTAGTTTAAGACATTGTTCATTTTACTATGAATTCTATAAAGGCATTCCATATATCATTAGTTTAAGGTGATACAGTTTCCCATATAGTTCATAAGGTGTTTTCGTAGATCTAATTTGGATAATAGTTTTCTGGCTATGATGATTCGGTCACCATGTTCGTCTTAATTTTTGTGTTAAAAAAGTGAAGGAATAAAATACAATCGTGTTTTGTTACCAATACGATATCTACTCCAAAGTATAAGTACTTAATTCCAATTACTAAATCATTGTTCATTTTTGTTTTTAGGCTATCAAAGATAAGCCAAGTGAACATACTAGTGTTGGGATGAGGAGAATGGGGAAAACAATATAAAGATTCTCTATGACGCTTGCAAGAGAAATTATGTGATGAAAAACCCGTTATTTGGGCTTTTCGTGACTGAATTTCTCCTTGCACGTTTCCTAGAAAACCTTTATATCGATTTCTCCCATCTTCCTTACCCCAATGTTAGTATGCCCAGTTTACACATCATGCATTTTCTAAATACAAAATGAACAATGACTCAGGTAACACGCCTGCTTGGTTGAGTTCACATAGAAAAGAGTTCTGCTTTGAAAAGGAGAGGAGATATCGGAATAGCTTTCAAATGTTTTCTAACTTGCTACATTAGCTCAAGTACTGTGTACTTTTTTCCTTTCGAATCGTTTTGTGAAATTTCTAACGGGGAATTGTTTAATCAGTTGGATAATATATCCCAAATGCAAGGACGGTCGGTCCAAAATTAGAAGACTATTACCAATAAATTGCACCTGCCGTCCATTCAGACAAGAAACAATTGGCTATTACAAAAGCTGCATTCAAACACAGACGTCAAGCATCCGTTTGGAATGAAGAATAAACCGTAAAAACGTTTATTTATATTTAATGATCTTCTATTGTTTTGTCGATAACAAATGAAAATCATTTTAACGAAACGTATAAAATACGTAAATGGTTTGAGCCAATAGTTTACTAACACACATACGTTTTTACATAAAACACTAAACAAGTAAAAGTAGTTTTATGATTTAGTAATATATATGTACAACAACTAGTGTTTACATATTGGGTAAATATATACATAACTAGTATGTATTATAATGGGTAATATAAATGGGTAGAAACTTAAAGTATTTGACTCATTGACCAAATACATTGAATGTAGTTGGGTACAACCCAAAGTCCATGACCCATACCCATAGAGTATGACCCATAACCCATTGCATGACATCATGCTCAAGTCATATATAGATATTATCCATGACCCATGGTTTTAACCCATGACCCATGGACTAGATGCATTGCATCTAGTAGATACATTGAATCTACTTGATATCCATAATCCATAACCCATGACCCAAGACCCATGGGCAAAAGGGCGTCCCACGGATCCCCGATGTCTGACTGGGCGGATCCCTCAGTGAGGATCCGTGGACGATAACTATTTTCCTCTATAAATAGTGAGTCATTTCTTCATTGTTTCTACCTCTTTCACATATTTTCTCTTTGAGTTATAAACTCTCTAACCTCGGATCCAAGTGATCTATGTATGTAGTTTTGTTTTTGTGTGATTCTCTAGGTTCCTCTTAAAGGCGAGATCACCATCTTTTGAAGATGAGCAAGCTCAAGTCCATGAGTTGCCATGCTTCGTTATCATCAAGACTCGAGGTTCTCTTGTTGATAGTTCTCTTCTTTCTCATAAAAGTGTAGTGTTGAAGACATTAGTGAAAGATGTCTAAAGGGTCAAGACGAAGACATTAGTGAAAGGTGTCGAACGTCCGTATTGAAAGCACTAGTGAAGGGTGCTTAGAAGTCAAGGCTAAAGGCATTAGTGAAGGGTGCCTATAAGTCAAGTCACAAGGCATTAGTGAAAGGTGCCTTAAGATCGAGTCAAAGGCATTAGTGAAAGGTGCCTAAGGTGTACATTCGATATGGTGTGTTCGATGTACATGATAGATTAGTATTGGGTCAAAGGATATTGATATCCTTGTTGATGTTGTTATAAGGAGTGGATCTCCTTTGGGGTTAGTTGTTGTTATAGTGTTGGGTAGTAGTTCCTCCATTGTAATGGAACTGGGTACTTAGCCTAGTATCGGATAAAGGGTAGGCGACGTTGTGATAGGTGTGGTTCTCTCTTGTGAAAGAACCCGGTGGTTAGCCTAGTACCGGAAAAAAAGTAGGCGACGTTGTGAAGGCTTCTCCGCCATAAGGATTTGGTGTCGTGTAGTGTTTACGAACTCTCGAGTCGGTGACTCGAGGAGTGGAGTAGGGCAAGGAAGGTCTCCTTGTAGCCGAACCACTATAATTACTCGCGTTGTGGTTTTGTGCTTCTTACTCCTTATTCTTTCATTACATATTTATATATGCTTATCTATAAACATCCAACACACACATTTAAATAGATTGACATAAGTCGATCTAAATAGTTTAAAACCAAGTTTCAATCGGTAAAACTATTCAACCCTACCTTCTAGTTTTCCACAATCGTTAATACACACGATTTACTAATCTAGATCATGAATCTGTTTTGAGCTTCTTGATTAGCACTTGCTAAAGTTTGATAAACCTGTGTGTGAGCTCGATCTCATTTGATTGTTTATGTGTTATTCTTACATGCTCTCATTGCTATGCTTTACTTACATACATGTATGCTTGCTGTAGAAATCATTAGTTGTTATAATTAGATAAGTACACGTTCACTATTGAAGCATTCTCTCAGAATGCCGGATTCCTCAACTATAACTAGCCGGATCCCTCCATTAAGGTATCCGTGGGATCCAGACAGACAGAAGTAGTCTTACAAACTTCCACTCATCAATCCATTCTTCCAGACCTTATCATACTATCTAGACATGATACTTTAGGATCACTTAAGTCTTCCTCAAGCTCAGTAGGTCTCACACTCACTCATAGATAACTTAGGATCACATTCAAGGTGTTTTTGATTTATCACTTCACCAAAACTGTTGGGACATAAAGTCAAAGTGCAGCTGAAAGTCAAAGTACTGCTTAATGAAGAAAGTCAAAGTACTGCTCATTTATCAAAGTACTGCAAGGATAAAGGACTGCTGTGCAAATCGTTAAGGATTATTATGTAATTCTAGAATGTTCTCAGTTTAGTTTAGTATTACTTGTCATACAAGGAATAGAGTTGTAAACCGACTAGGGTTATCCTTATGCCTATAAAAGGACCCCTAGATTGGCATTAGAGATATATGTTTTAGAGTTTAAAAGTATGAATTCATACGCAGTATTAGAATTATTAGAGTTGTTAGAGAATCTGTATAACAAGCAGGTTCTAAGTATTAATAAAATCGTTGAAGTTAAACTTATTTCTTCTTAGCTCTATTGAAGTAAATTCCGCATACTTAATAGAGTTTATTCAGTGTTTCATTGTTAGTGACTTAGGATTTATCCGAAGTTGCTAAGCCCTTACAAGCTATATAAGTTAGTTTGGTTAGAGTATATCGATCCAACAAGTGGTATCGAGCTTGTGTGGAAACTCGATTAAGAAGAAACCATAAAACCGATTTAACAACAAACCACTAAAGATGTCGAATGAAGTCGCACCACCTCCATCCATCACCTCACTCGAATTTCTATCATCAAGAAGGAGAGTATGATCTTTAGAGCATGAAGATGAGGCGATACATTGCTATTACGGACCATGAACTATGGAATGTAATTGTCAATGGTAATGAAGTTGTTGCGAACACGCAAAATTCTGGACAACCTAAACCACCTAAGGCCGTCTTACAGGTAGCTACAATAAGAAATCAAGAAAAGGCTCTCAACATATCGTTGTATCGCTATTCACGATGGTCATCTACTCAAGTTCCATAATGCTAAGGATGCAAAGCAACTATGGGTCGCTCTCGAGACAAGATTTGGAGGTAATGATGCTTCCAAGAAGATTGAAATATGTTGAAGCAGTTTGAAACACTCCTTTGTTGGTGAAAGAAGGTCTTGATCTCGCCTATAATGATTCAAAATCTTCTCAATTATCTTTGAGTTATACAAAGCGAGGTATCTATGAAGATGCAATCGAAGTTCTTTAAGTTTGCCATCTACATGGCATGTGATTGCTACTATGATCAGAGGACAACCTGGTTTGGATGTTATGGACTTTGATGATCTCTACAACCATTTGAAGGTGTATGAGCATGAGATGAATGGCCAAACAAGTTCAAAATCTCACAGTATTGCTTTTGTGTCTTCTAAAAAGAGAAGCAGTACTTCCACTAAAAGTACTGCTTATCCTACTCAAAGTATTGTTGTTCAAAGTACTGTTGCTTATCCTAACCCCACCTCATTACCAACAAACACCATTCATTCTGATGAAGTTGTATGCTCATTCTTTGCTCAGCAAGCCACTTTACCTGTTACTTATGAAGAAGATTTGTCACAAATTGAAGAGGATGCTCTTGAGGAAATTGATATCGGTGGCAAGTTGCTATGATCCCGCTAGGATCAAGAAGTTCATGAAGAAAGCAGGAGAGGCATTGATTTCAAGCCTAAGCAGGTATAACGTTTGACAAGACCAAGATTGAATGCTTTAATTGTCAAAGAGCTGGACACTTTGCAAGAGAGTGCAAGTTTGCTAAATATCGAGCAAAGCGAATGGACCGAGAAACCCAAGCTTGAACTAAAGGAAATCCTATTCTTGAAACAAAAGCTTTGGTTGCTTAAGAAAATCTATCGGAGGTTGGTGAGTCTTGAATTTGATGATGAACCAGTAACCTATTGTATGGTCGTAGTGGAAGAGTTTGATTGGAGCACAACGTTTGATGAGGAACCAGGATTTGATGCTTTAGAATCAAGAGATGGCCTAGGAAGCTTTGACTGGAGCATGGAAAGTGAAGAAGAACATGTTCTGCTTGCTATGGTAGCTACTTCACCAAGTTCACCCCTATCTCTGAGGTATGCTCTAAGTGTCATGATTTTTATCAAAAAGTGCTTTGTTGGAATCACTCCTAAACTAGAATTTAAGTGTTAGTAATTAATATTATAATAGTTAGCTTAATTAAGGCTTTTAAGTTAGTAATCAAGGTTAGGCTCATGTAGAAAGCCCATGAGCCTATCCAAAGCCCAATAAGGAAAGGATGGGAACTTGGTGTGTTGCCCTAGTTCCCTCCTATAAATAATCTTGTAACTCTCATTAGAGAGTTGGTTGTTCATTTTACTCATTTCACTCTACACATAACTCTTCTCATATCATACGTGTGTGTGTGTTAAGTGTTCAACCGATCACTCTCTTCTCTATTTCTTCTATTGATGCTTGTGTTACTAACATGGTGACCTAACAGTGGTATCAATCATGAAATAGTTGGGTGAAAAGAATTTGTTTTTAAAGTTTTAGTGTTACGCGTAACTAACGGTTTACAAACTTTCTCACACATAAAAACTCATTTTTTACACTTTACTATCCAAGAGTCTTGTACTTTCAAGGTTTTTAGGTGTTAAAATTTCAGTTTTTGGCAAAAAGTTTCAAACTTTACGTGTATTTCATTGGTTTTAAGCTTGATTTCAAACGTGTGTTCATTTCTACGCATAACGTGTGTACAAGTTTTGGATCATCAAGTTTCACACTTTTGTGTTATTTTGGTGATATTGAAGCTGTTTCATCACAAAAATCTGGTTTAGAAACTCTTTGGGCTAAAAATCCGTTTTGGTTAAGTTTTACGCGTAACAAAACCCTAAAGTTACGCGTAAGCTATCCGTGGCTTGATCTTCAGTTTTCTTGGTTTACTCAGTGTTTTCTTGCTTGGATAAGCCTGAAAACACTTCGACTTTGGATATCTTTTGCACTGAGATTAGTGTAAAGGATTTTTTGGGTAAAACCCTAATTTTACGCATAAGCTAAAACTTACGCGTAGAACTCTTTACGCCTAAGCATTTTCTTACGCCTAAGCATTGTCTTATGCATAAGCTAATCTTACGCATAAGTTTTCTACGTCTAACTTTCAGTTTACGCCTAATCTTAGTGTTTCTCAATTCTTACGCATAAGCTAATCCTACGCGTAAATATTGCTTTTACGCGTAAGTTTGGTGTTTTTACGCCTAAGTATTACTTTGCCTAAACTTGGTTTCTACGCCTAAGGATACTTCATCAACAACGTTTCATTCGACTACAAAGATCCATTTTACAACACAAGTTTTCAACATGTCTCAACCACTATACTCTAACTACTTTCCTTACACGTATAATCAACAACAACAAAAACAACTCAGTCCACAACATCAACAATTCAATCAACAACAACAAGTTTATCAACAACAATTTAACCAACAACATTATCCACAACAAGGAGCAATTCCACCTCAAATGGTTCAACCACCACCTAGTCTTCAAGTACAACCTTACACAAACTTTTACAATCAACATCCATCAAGGAATACTATGAATGAACCGTCTTGGTTTGCAAAGATGTGTGAAGCTTTAAGTAGCCAACAATCCATTCATGAGGTAGGATCACTTGATAGACCTCCAATGCTCACTCCCGGAAACTATGATCAATGGGTAATTAGGTTCTTTAGGTTTTGTGATCTAAAGAAGCCACATGGAAAGTTCTTAAAGAAGGTCATCTTGGAAGGTCCATTTCGGATGCCTATTGTCGTTACAGGAGATCCAAATGCTATTCCACCAAGAGATGATCTCACAAACATTGCAACTGTCGTGACCTTTACGGTGATGAACTTCTACATTTGAAGTCGATGAGCTAGCAATGCAATATATCCTTTTAGGATTACCCAATCCAATCCTTGAAGTGTTGATGCTCAAAAGGCGCAAAAGCAATGTGGGAACATATTCATCTTCTCATGGAAGGCATTGAACTCAATCAAGAAGACATGGAATCCAAAATCTACTTGGCTTATGAACACTTCATGATTGAACCAGAGAGACATTAGAGTCATATCATCATCGATTCTCGAGACATCATCAATGACTTGGACAAACATAACATCATTATGCCAAGAATTGCAGTCAACACTAAGTTTCTAAGTAGTCTTGGTCCGTTGGGAAAAGTATGTCATTTCATCCGTCGAGCTAAAATCTCCATCATGCTACATACGGATTGTTGTACGACTATTTGAAGCCCCACCAAAAAGAAGTTGACAAAGAAAGGGATATCCGTGGACTCTCGGCCCTACCGTCACTTCCGGACAATCAACAACTTGCTTTGTGGGCTCAAACTAGTTATCCTCCTCAACCCGCTCCTCAACCAACTGCTACAATTACACCATATGATCCATCACAACAACAATCTCAACAAACTCAATTGGTTCCATAAAATAACAACAATGATCAAGCACTTTACAGTGAAGCTAATGAGGACTCCGATGCTTTCGATGCATTGCAACAAGGATTTGTTATGATTGCTAAAGCCTTCGGCCGTTATACAAACAAATCCAACAATCGCATTCGTTCCTCATCCAATACAAGGAATCAAGATGTTGTGAACAATGGACGTGTTGAAGTTTAGAATCATGGTAATGTTTGTCATATGGGCGGTGGTCAAGGGTTTAATGCTATGGGAAAGAATAACATGGGTGCTCCACAACAACAGAGAGCTCAAGTGGTTGAACAGGGGAATGCTCAGAATGGGATGAATGGTCTTCGTTGCTACAACTGTAATGAGAAGGGTCACTGGCTAATGCATGCCTAAAGCCAAGGACTAGGCGATCTTATCACAAGGAGGCTTTACTTTTGGCTCTTAAGGATGAAGTGGTGGAACTCTCACAAACAAAGAACGAGCTTTATGGCAAATGCGAGACTCGGATGATGATATGGAGGACTTGCAGGCTAATCAGAAGATTATGTTGATGGCTAATATGCACGAACTCCACATGAGAGACACTGAGGCCCGGTGTATGACATCGATGGCTTGTCTCGTGTACTGAACAAACCATATTCATCATCGATCTAATATCTCACCAACATCCCGAATCCGACGAGGCTCGGATCGTTCAACATGAGCCGTCCATCTCATTCGACGATTCTCAACTAGATCCGGTGAGTTACATTTGACGATCAAGATGACCTCATGGTTACCTTTGCTAATCAAATTGACTTCGTGGTCATACTTGAGGATCGAACGAGCGATCATGTTGTGACTCACGTTGAACATCTTGAACCTTTGCTAATCCAGATTTTGACCTCTTACTTAAAGACCAACAATCCGAATGGAAGAATGTTGTGCATTGAATCAAAGCAATTACACAAGAAAATGCATCATTAACGTGGATATTGAATGCTTAAAACGACAACTCAATTTTTAAAGCTCAAGAAAACGTGAACAAGGTTTTGAAGTCGCTTTTGCTAAATCACACCAAAGCGAAAAATCATTAGAGCAGCGGATCGTGATCTAGTCGCATCCAAGAATGCTTTGTTGTCTCAAATAGAACAATTGAAACATGAACATAAAAACAACTTAACGCTCTTACTTTGAAACTCAAAAGGCCAAGGTCGAGTTGTTAACTAGTCAAAACAGTTCTCTGCGTACAAAAGCATTCAATGAAGCGAATAGATGACTATCTTGAAGAAATTGTCGGCTTACAAAACAAACTCAAAGAGTTTCGAAATGTTGTTTATAAACACGGTGAGTCAATCACAACTATTCAAAAGTTTACCTTAAAACCAAATCCAAATGGATATGGACCGAATCTTGTTGATTACAAACCAAAGCTTTCAAACAAAGCATTCAAACCAAATCCTGAAGTTCACAGTGCAGAACACAAAATTGATGACTCTGTTATGAGTGTTGTTGAATATCATCGTCAAGAGGAATTAGATGCAGAAGACGAGAGTCGATCAAAATTATAAAATGTTGTTTATAACAAACCATTTAACTATTCAAAAGCCGTCACTTTCACACAAAAGGATTCTTCTAACACACCTGGGTTATCACACCAATGTCCGAGTCTTCTAATGTTTCTCCCCAACCAAATTATGCACAAATTTATGGTCCTTTACCTTCGCTCGGTGAAGTAAAATCAACACCAAAATCGTCAAATTCTTAGATATTTTGACATTTTCGCCGACATCAAACTTTTAGAGCGTGAGATTGAATTTCATTCGAAATAAAAGTTGAACATTTTCAATCGCCTCGGTAGCGAGAACAAAGAGACATTTTCGAAAATTTTTTACCCCATGTTAAAAATTTGAAAAATTGTGCATTGTATCGGGAAAGGGAATTTCATAAGGAACTTGGGTGATGAAAATAGTTTTCGAGGAAAGCGAAACATCGATTTCAAATACAAACGCATAAAAGAAAATGTTACGAAAAGATGTTGATCGACTCTTGGAAGATGTTATCTGTGCTGATATCCATAATGTTGTGTTATTACATTCTATTTCATATGCATTTGATTATATCTCTGTTGATTCTGTTGATTATGTTGAAATTGTTGAGAATACTGATAATGTGCCTCAAATCGAGTCTTTAAAAGTTGAAAATGAACGACTATTAAACGAGCTTTCAAATGCAAAACGTCGTCTTCAATGGTGTAAAAAAGACTGTCAAAATCGTGAACTTGCTTTGCAAAACAAAATCAACCAGTTGCATTCCAAAACTTTTAATCCAAAATTTGAGCAACTGGATGATCAAAACGCGTCTTTGAAATGTCAAATCTCAAAATATGAACAAGAACTTGCAAAAGTTAAAAGGAATATGGTGTCATATTTGATTTACTCAACCGAGACTCGTGATGAAGCATCAAAGCGAACTTGATCATTATCTTGCACACACTAAAGAAGTCATGAATTTTTCGAAATCTTAGATTACGAAAATCAAGATTTGTTGCACACTATCATTGAGTTAAAGAGAAGTTAGGAAAGTATGAACAAGTTCAAATTTTAGCAACATTAAGAAACTTGCACTGTAACACTTAGAAGAAGTGACACTAGAATGCCTCTTGACAAATCACAAGATACTAATGTGCTTCCCTCTTTGAAACAGAATAGTTGCCTCTTTTCCCAACGTCCGCACTTCACAAAACCTAGGAGCAATACAAGGAAGAATAGGAAGTCGCGACCTAAGATAAGAACAATAAAGAATCTGTCAAGTAGAAGAACACCTAGGACTTTAATAAGACCCAAGTTGCACCCACTTTAGATATTAAGGTCGACAAATGTAATGGAAAAGTGTTGTAACAAATGTTGAACCTTTAAGTACTTTTGATATTAAGTCTCAAGCTTCTTGTGTTATATGTCGTAAAAGTATGCTTTCTGATTGTCATGATAAATGTGTTGCTAAAACTATCTTGTCTCGTTTACGGAATCCTAAGAAACGAAATACCTCTAGGCCCACTACTGCTTCTAAGTCTGTGCTTGGTAAACCGCCCTCCTTAGATTCTATGAAAAGCATTGATGTACCTATAGCTTCATTATCACCTCCAAAGAACTTAGTACCACCCAGTTCATTCACTAAGACTAAAGCTAAGACAGGTTGGAGATGGCAGAAATGGTTACATAATACACTAGAATTTAAATGGATACCCAAAATCATTGATATGTGTGTTTCTACTATAACCGCTTCGAACCTCTAACTCTTCGTGTTCCACATCTACTTCTATTCCATCTGTGTCGTGTGTAATCTGGTGATACAGATCATCCTCGATTGTTGATAACGGATGTTCCCGACACATGACAGCAATCTCAAATCATATCAAACTTAGTTGCAAAGTTCATTGGCACCGCCGATTCGGGAATGATCACTTCGCAACTATCATGGCCACGGAGACTACATCAATGGCAACATCGAAATTAGCGTGGTTTATTATGTGGAAGGTCTCGGTCACAATCTCTTCTCGATGAGGCCGATTACGTGATGGAGATTTGGAAGTTGCTTTTAGGAGAAAACTTTTTCATTCGTGATCTACAAGGAAACGATCTTATGTCCGCACCGCAACTCAAGTCTATACACAATCTCAATGCAAGACATGATTTCTTTATCTCCCATCCATCTCCTTTCAAAGGCAACATCTACAAAATCTTGGCTATGGCATCGACGCTCTCACATTTAAACTTTCAAACCATAACCAACCTTGCTCGATACAAACTTGTTGAAGGTCTCCCGAGATTACGGTATTCTAAAGATCACCTATGTTCAACTTGAACAAGGAAAAGCACTCGTGCTCATTTTCCTTCAAAGGTGGAACACACTCTCAAGAGATGCTTCATCTTCTTCACATGGATTTGTGTGGCCCGATCTTGCGTCTGCATGCACTATCTATGGCAAACGCTACATCTTGGTAATTGTAGATGACTACTCCGGATGGTCTTGGGTTTATTTTCTTCAAAGTAAAGATCAAGCAAGACACGATGATCATCACCTTTCTCACGAAAATTCAAGTTCGACTCCGAACAATCACGACAAATTCAAATGACAAAGGAACTGAATTTGTGAATCAAACTCTTCGTAAATATTATGAGAAAGTGGAATTGAGCATCAAACATCAATTGCACATACCCCTTAACAAAACGGAGTTGTTGAAAGACTTAAGCTATGCGTTAGTGGAAGCGCCAAACGATGTTAATCAATGCTAAACTTCACGACATTTATGGTCAAGTTTGATCAATCGCATGCTACACTCGTAATCGCTCAATGATTACTAAACGCCACAACAAAACACCTTTTGAGCGTATCCACAACCGAAAACCGAATCTTAAACACTTTCATGTATTTGTATCCCTTTGCTACCCAAATAATGATCGTGATGACTTTGGAAAACTCAAAGCCAAAGCTGACATTGGAGTCTTTATTGGATACTGTGAGAATTCTAAAGTTTACTTGATTTGGAATCGTCGTACAAAGCAGGTTATGGAAATGATTCATGCAAAATTTGATGAGCTTACTGACATGGCTTCTGAGCATAACAGCTTGGAACCCGGTCATAACCGTTTAAATTTCCTCAAACCCCATCATCACCGAACTAAGCCCCACTTACTCGCCAACAAATGGAAAAGCTATTTGCTCCCTGTTTAGTGATGATATTGATGAACGTGCTCTGTGTATCCAATGTTTCACGCTCAACCCGATCATATTCCAATACCTAATACACTGCTACAACAACTACTATTGAAGAAGCACCACCATTGACTCTACAACAACAGTTGAACAAAATGCATCCAACGACGCTGACCTAGCTGATGATGTTCTAAACAATGAAGTACCCCCACATGCAGATTATGATCCAAATGCGTTCTTTAACCCGTTTGCTATTGAACTGTTGCACCTGATGTTGCGGAATCATCTACAAGCCATTTGAATCCTCCCAATCTGCATAATGTATATCAACATCAACCTTCCACACATCGTTGGACGAAACACCATCCCCTTGAGAACATTATTGGTAACCCAAATCAACCAGTCGTCACATGACAACGTCTTCATACAGACGGTGAACATTGCATTTATGCACTCACTATCTGCCAATCTGAACCTAAAAACATTAAAGATGCAATGACAAAAGACAACTGGATTGAATCCATACAAGAAGAACTCAATCAGTTTAAACATCTTGAAGTATGGGAATTGGTTGAAAGACCAACAGGGGTTTTCGTCATTGGTTTAAAATGGATTTGGAAAAAAAATTGGATGTTGAAGGAACCGTAATCGAAACAAATCACGTCGGTGGCTAAGGGTTATGAGCGGAAGAGGTATTGACTTTGAAGAATCATTCGCTCCGGTTGCTCGCCTTGAGGTCGTTCGATATTTCTCGATTCGCGGCTCATATGAACATCACGGTCTTTCGGATGGATGTCAGCGCTTTTCGAATGGAAACCGAAGAAACAGTTTATGTCACCAACCGTAGGATTCGTTGATCCGTAGTTCCCGAACCATGTCTACAAGTGAACAAAGCTCTCACGGACTCAAACAAGCTCCTCGGGCGTGGTATGATGAGTTATCATCCTTTCTCCTATCTCACCAATTTTTCAAAGGTTCGGTCGACCCTACACTGTTCATACAATATCACCGGGCACACATTTTAATCGTTCAAATTTAGGTGGATGACATCATTTTTGGGTCAACACATTTAAAATACTCAAACGCTTTTTCAAAACTAATGAAAAAACATTTTGAAATGTCCATGATGGGTGAACTTACGTTCTTTCTAGGACCGCAAGTTCATCAATCACCCCGTGGTATTTTCTTGAGTCACCCAAATATGCCCTTGAACTTTTAAACAAATTTGGAATGCAAATCTGACACCTATGCCACACCAATGGCACATACCAAGAAACTAGATTTGATTTACATGGGAAATTGGTGGACCCTACCAAATACCAAGTATCATTGGGTCTCTCATGTATCTAACAGCTAAAGTGCCTAATATTGTTTTTTGCTGTCTATCTTTGCTCCGTTATCATCAAGACCAATTGAAACCCACCTCTCCGAGGCTAAAAGAATCCTCCGATACATCAGGGAACCATTAACTTGGGGATCTCGATCAGAAGGATTCTAGTTTTGAACTAATAGCTTTTTCGAGACGATCACGCAGGATGCTTAGATTCACAAAAAGGTACTTCGTGAGCATTACAATTTCTTGGTGATAAAGCTGGTGTCATGGCAATCGAAGAAGCAGTGATTGTACATCGATGTCCTCAATCAAGCGAATATGTAGCCATGTCGGCATGTTGTGCTCAAGTCATTTGGATGAGAACACAACTCAAAGACTATGGTTACGATTTGATGTAATCCCGATGTCTTGCGACAATCGGAGTGCTATTGCGATCTCGCAACTCGTTCAACATTCGAAATCAAAGCACATCGATCTTCGATATCATTTCATCAAGGAGCACATGGAAAAGGGTATTGTTAAATTATACTTTGTGGTACTTGAATACCAATGGCGGATCTTCTCACCAAAGCCTTATCTCCGCTAGGTTTAATGAGTTGGTCCACGGATTGGTATACGGTGTTTGACTCAAAGGAACTGGAAGAACTTTCAAAACATTCTTAAAAACCAGTCAAACATCAAAACCTCTTTTGTAAATATTTTTCAAAAACAAAATACAAAATTATAAAATCTGATAAAACATCAAAAATATTCTTCTATCTATATTTCTTTTAACATGGCAAGTACAAATCTTCCGTCAACACTTTTATCTTTTAAAATTCAGTATTTTATCGGTCAAGTGATGAGGGGGAGAATGCAAATATTTTTCGGTTTCATGAATCATTTTGAAAACCAACGGTTAGATTTTAATCTAGGAATGATTTTGTGTTCTACGCATAAGCGTATGAACACATAATCATGTTTGAGCGTTTTTGGTTAAAATGGTTGTGTCAAAACGTTTATTTAATCACATTGAAACCATTTCTATCATTAAAACTCACCCAGAAACACGAATTGAATGATTTTGAGAATTAGGGTTTTATGCGTGAATTGGGTATTTTCAAATGTGAGTGTTTTTGGTTAATTAGATGGTTAAGAGATGTTGTCTATATGTTGAATTGATGATATCCACACTCACAACTTACCGTAAACATCAACATGAAAGAATTAAAAATTAGGGTTTAAGTTTATACGTTTGGGTATTTTTGATTCATAGTTGATGTTAAAACTTATACGTAACATCTCATTAGGCCTCTAAGATATCCCGTAAACATTTTGGTGTAAATCCTGTGGTTAGAATTCTTATTCGTAGGAATTGAACTCTAGGGTTTAATGTTTACGCGTAAATGATATTCTTCGCATAACTGCTTAACTGAGTATTCATGTTTAAAACTGAAAAGGATTGAATATATGTGTTAATATTGGTGATATGATGAATTTATTTCAGGTTATTACGCGTGAAATTCAGAATCAAGGTTACTAGAACTTCTACGCATAAGTGATAAGGTTTTAAATGTACCTTTTTAGGGTCGTTTAAGCCCTTATTTGATCACTTTGTATCCGTTATTACTTAATATCGTTCCTTTTCACTTTTAGGTCTCTTGAAGGCAAATTGTCAGAATGGCACTTATTTGGACGAAAAGGCGCGGATATATGAAGAAAATGGCCAAAGTCAAGAATCGAGACACTCAAATTCGCCGAAAAGACAAGGCGACGGCGTCATCGCTTAAGCCGCGACGCCGTCGGAGGATTTTGATGACGACGAAGCCAAATCTCTTATTTTCAAGTGACGGTGTCGCTTTAAAAGAGTAGGCCGTCGAACTCAGACGGCCTAGATTCGATCAAGACGGCGCGGAAGTCAAGAGGACGGCCACAAGCACAAGGTGACACTGTCGCGAAGACTAACGTGGCCACGACGAAACCCTAATGACGACGACCGACGGCCACAAAACATAAGGCACGCCGCATATGTAATCTTATATATAGAATCCGAATTTTCAAGATTAGTGTGTAGTCTTTGGGAGTAAAACCTAAACCGAACCAAGGTCGTGTCTTGTACAAGATTTTAGGGTTCCAAACCCTATCTTACATCAAGATAAGTGTTTTACTTCATTAATTCAATTATGTCTTTGATTATTTGTGTGTATGCTTGCATGTTCTCCATGTCCGCTAATTTACTTGTGTGTTTGCTTAGGAATATGAAACTTAATTATTGAATATTGATTGGTTGTCTCTTATCTTAATTGTTAATGATCTAGTAATGCGATAGGTCATTCGTTGTATACTTAATGCTTGATTAATCTTTGTGAACCTTAGGTTATAGCACTTAGAGTGGTTGTAAGCTAAACCTTCCAAAGAGGCCTTAGAGTTAGAGTTTATGATCCCTAGTGGTATTTTGTAGACGAGACCCTTTGGTAACTTCAAAGAGTTAGGGATAAACGCATACTCTACAACTTTAGACACACAACGCAATTAAGAATAAGGACGTGACAATTCAACCATCAATAGGAGATAATTAAGGAGTAGTAAAACCTAAGTGAACACATCTTTAAACTATCATACGAGTACACAATAATTAGACATAGACTATATACACCTTAGATTAGATAATTAGACAAGTAGAGTAATCGGTAGCAATACCAACCCCAAATCCAAACCCCGAGATTCAGACATTTCCATTTCCTAAAAACATAAAAAGATAAAAAATAATCTTCCTCAACCCCAACCTTAGCGTAGTAACTTCTCACCAGCATTCCTATTCCCCTAGAGAACGATATCAATACCCGTGGCTTACCCTAATACTACACTACAACGATTAGGTTCACGCCTAGGTGTTATAAAACTTGCTCAAGAAAAGGAAGTTCCTTTGACCCCGAACGACGCGTGAAGCGTTATCAAGTTTTAGGCGCCGCTGCGGGAATAAAATAACTAGTTAGTAGTCCACCTCGTTTAGGTTTCTTTGCTTGATTCCTATCAAGTAAATTTTCTCATTTTAGCTTTCTCGTAGTCTATCCCCTCTTCGTGACCTTTGTTCGTAAAGTCCATCACTCACCATGATACGTGTCTTCCATGAAGATTCTTCACCCTACCCGCTCCCAATCCCGAATGAGAACACGGTCCCACAAAACCCTTCACCGTTCACCATTTTGGAAATCACCTAGGGCATAATGAGATAAATTGGCAACAACAAAGTCCTTTCTATAACTCGATTCGATGAGGAATCGATTATGGTGAAGCACTTGATAGCGGGAGGTCATTAATGAAGTTAGTTTTGAAATGGAGGAAGACCCCTCCCAATGTTTTGACCCTAGGTGTAGAATTGAGAAAGATGGCCCCTTTAACATGCAATTCCCCTACAAAATAGGATTAGAAGGGTTCGATGCTTACTTGAATTCATTCTTGCCTTTGAACTTAATCTCAAGGAACCTATACAATAAAATCAAGATCAATGAGTTAACCTATCAAGGGAACAAGGTTGTTGAAGCAGTCACTCATTTGCACGTGTTTGTTGGAAGCTTTGCTTATTTGGTAGAGTTCATGGTCTTAGAAGGCTTAGGAGAATTTATTGATAAGGACCTCACTCAAGTAATTTTTGGAAAACCTTTCAAAAGAATGACTAGGTTGAATGAACGGATGGTTAATGGTCTAATTACATTCTCTGATGAAGTTGCAGACTTTATCTACCAAATGCCACGCGCTCATCCTAGGTTTAAACATAAGGATATTGAGGCTTGTAATAGAATGACCCCTATTCAATTGCTTAGTGAAAGGGATAAGCAAAGTGGACTTAGGTACCCATATGAGAAAACTAAGCGGTACTACAAAAAATGCCTTGAATTAGGAGATGATTACAAAAAGAATGAAAGAACATTGGAATGACTTAAGTTTGAGCACGAGAGCGTGCATGAGACAACGTAGGAGCACGACTACGAGTCTAGCTACAAGACTCATAAATAAAGAAAAGCGCCGTGGAGACAACCCATGCTTAATTGTTTGCTTGTTAGTGTCGTATATCTTTATTGATTGTTTATTCTCATGTTTAAACTTGTAAAAATGCTTTATTTTGTTTTTAACTCGTCTTAATTGCATATAAAGGTATTTTACATAAAGGATAAGTGTAGGAGGATTACACACGTTTTCAAAAGAAACGTAAACATGAGAATAACAATTCATTAAAAGATATATATGTGTTTGTTCGAGTCAAATGCTTGTATCGAGTCATAATGGATGTTTTGCGAAATTTTTCCGATTCTAAAGATATAAATTTTCCGAATTTTTCCGTAAAATCGCAGACGCTTTTTGTCGATAACTCGACGGCATCGTGAAGGAGTAAAACAACAGTTACTTTTTCTCGTTTTCGAGCTACTTATGAACTTTTGGAATTTTCGTGTCTTAATTTTCCGTAAATTTCAGAAACATCCATTCCACAAGCATTATATCCTAGTTTAGTAGAGTCTTATATATATTATTACCGCCGATTTTACGCGAATGTTTCATTTGTTTTCTTCGAATGTGCATGTTTTATTTATCAAGAAGAAGAAACAAAAGATTGGAAGGAGCTTTTCACGCACGCATTCTTCTTGGAAAGGATTTAACCACTACTTCACACGGATCCTACCAAGCTAATCAGGGGAGTATTAGTTTCTTTCATTTTTTATTACCTTCCATTATCATAACTTTGATACTTTCGGGGAACATTGGGGACAATGTTCGGTTTAAGTGTAGGAGGAAAATAAACGGAACTTTGAAACTATGCTTATCCTTGATTATTTGCTTTGTTCAATTGTATTTGTGTAATAAACCATGAGAAAATGTCGGTTAGGGTAATTTTGGCACCAAATTTGAAATTTTTCATGATATATAGGAGTGGGCCATTAGTCTTAACAAAAGCGCCTCACCGATAGGAAGTTGCATGACTAGCACAAAACCCTTTACCACCTAAATTCCACCCAAAATGCGAGGATCGCCCTTAGATTAGTAGGAATTAAAAGCATTCATCTTCAATGCTTAGAGTGTGAACCGGTAGTATATTAGATTCTAGAACTTGTTTTGTGATGCATTCGAGATCGCTAGTAAGACTACACTTGTGTAGTTAGGAATAACTAAATGATAAGAGGCATTAGGATAACCCTTGTTCGATACCGTAATATAATTACTTCTTCCACATCGGTTGAGTAATTCCCCACGCTCTTTGCGTTGTACTCATCTTTAGTACACGATACCCTAGTTAACCCCTCGAGCCTATCCTTTTCGCAGCTCGTGATGTTTTGGTTTTTCCGAATATCAATGAAGAGCATTGTTTACACCCCACCCCAAATATACACCCAAATCGCCTTAGCCTACCCTGTATGCACTCACTTTTAGTGCATTATTGTTATCACCCTAAACCCTTAGTTTAATTATCTAGTTACTTGCATGAGTTGCTAAGTCGAGTCATATCCTTTGTACACGCTTTGGGATGATTGTGATTCATGGGAAAAGTTAAAGTTTATAAAATGATTGGAAGTGGAACGTTAAATTCCTAATTTGCGTAATAACGTACTCCCAAGTGTTTTGATCTTTTCAATTCGGGTCAAATTAGTGTTAGAGTAATAAAACTCAAGTGTAGGGATGTGCCTATAAATCCTATCATTTGATGTTACCGTAGAGGATGGTAGAGTAAAAGTGTATGAAAAAAAAATAGAGCGCTCAAAAAAAAAAAAACATACGGGCTACCATCCTATATCTATCCTTTAAATTCATGTTTGTTTGTTTCAGCTTATCTAGAGTTTAGAGTTTAGAGTCTTGGCTTAGCAACGCCATTCTTCATATGCTTGTAACATAAAGATTTTGACTTGCCACCACTAAATAACCTATCCCACCAAACCCTTTGTTTCCTACCATAAGCCTAACATTACAACCCTTAAAGACCTCTTTGATAGTCTTTCCTAGGTGCTTACCAAAGCGATGGAGGTTTGATCTATTCTCAAGCCTATGGGAATCTATGTACTAGGACCGGTTAATGAGTGTTTATCTTCCATTTCCAACTTGTTATATTTCATATACACCGAGAGAGATGCGAGTATCCAAACACCCCATGAGGTGCTAGTATGTAATTTCCATGCTTGTTATGACTTTGTGGGGCTTATATGTGTTGTGGACTGTTTTAAACCAATGCTTCATGACCCTTAACTTATAAATCAATTGGCTAAAAGCACATTTGCTCGAGGACAAGCAAATACCAAGTGTAGGGATATTTGATAAGGTTTTAAATGTACCTTTTGAGGGTCGTTTAAGCCCTTATTTGATCACTTTGTATCCGTTATTACCTAATATCGTTCCTTTTCACTTTTAGGTCTCTTGAAGGCAAATTGCTGTAATGGCACTTATTTGGACGAAAAGGCGCGGATATACGAAGAAAATGGCCAAAGTCAAGAATCGAGACACTCAATTCTTTGAAAAAGACAAGGTGACGCCATCGCTAATCGCGACGCCGTCGGAGGATTTTGTGACGACGAAGCCAAATCTCTTATTTTCATGTGACGGTGTCGCTTTAAAAGAGTAGGCCGTCGCAACTCGCACGGCCTAGATTCGATCCGACGGCGCCGAAGTCGAAGAGACGCCACAAGCACAAGGTGACGCTGCCGCAAGACTAACGTGGCCAAGACGAAACCCTAATGACGGCGACCGACGGCGTCACAAAACATAAGGTGACGCCGTCGATATGTAATCTTATATATAGAATCCGAATTTTTCAAGATTAGTGTGTAGTCTTTGGGAGTAAAAGCCTAAACCAACCAAGGTTGTCTTGTACAAGATTTTAGGTTCCAAACCCTATCTTACATCAAGATAAGTGTTTTACTTCATTAATTCAATTATGTCTTTGATTATTTGTGTGTATGCTTGCATGTTCTCCATGTCCCGCTAATTTACTTGTGTGTTTGCTTAGGAATATGAAACTTAATTATTGAATATTGATTGGTTGTCTCTTATCTTAATTGTTAATGATCTAGTAATGCGATAGGTCATTCGTTGTATACTTAATGCTTGATTAATCTTTGTGAACCTTAGGTTATAGCACTTAGAGTGGTTGTAAGCTAAACCTTCCAAAGAGGCCTTAGAGTTAGAGTTTATGATCCCTAGTGGTATTTTGTAGACGAGACCCTTTGGTAACTTCAAAGAGTTAGGATAAACGATACTCTACAACTTTAGACACACAACGCAATTAAGAATAAGGACGTGACAATTCAACCATCAATAGGAGATAATTAAGGAGTAGTAAAACCTAAGTGAACACATCTTTAAACTATCATACGAGTACACAATAATTAGACATAGACTATATACACCTTAGATTAGATAATTAGACAAGTAGAGTAATCGGTAGCAATACCAACCCCCAAATCCAAACCCCGAGATTCGTACATTTCCATTTCCTAAAAAACATAAAAAAGATAAAAAAATAATCTTCCTCAACCCCAACCTTAGCGTAGTAACTTCTCACTAGCATTCCTATTCCCCAGAGAACGATATCAATACCCAAGCCACCCTAATACTACACTACAACGATTAGGTTCACCGCCTAGGGTGTTATAAAACTTGCTCAAGAAAAGGAAGTTCCTTTGACCCCGAACGACGCGTGTAGCGTTATCAAGTTTTGGCGCACGTGGTGGAATAGAATAGCTAGTTAGTAGTCCACCTCGCTTAGGTTTCTTTGCTTGATTCCTATCAAGTAAATTTTTCTCATTTTTAGCTTTCTCGTAGTCTATCCCTCTTCGTGACCTTTGTTCAGAAGTCCATCACTCACCATGATACGTGTCTTCCATGAAGATTCTTCACCCCACCCGCTCCCAATCCCGAAATTGAGAACACGGTCCCACAAAACCCTTCACCCGCTCACCATTTTGGAAATCACCTAGGGCATAATGAGATAAATTGGCAACAACAAAGTCCTTTCTATAACTCGATTCCGATGAGGAATCTGATTATGGTGAAGCACTTGATAGCGGGAGGTCATTAATGAAGTTAGTTTTGAAATGGAGGAAGACCCCTCCCAATGTTTTGACCCTAGGTGTATAATTGAGAAAGATGGCCCTTTAACATGCAATTCCCCACAAAATAGGATTAGAAGGGTTCGATGCTTACTTGAATTCATTCTTGCCTTTGAACTTAATCTCAAGGAACCTATACAATAAAATCAAGATCAATGAGTTAACCTATCAAGGGAACAATGTTGTTGAAGCGGTCACCATTTGCACGTGTTTGTTGGAAGCTTTGCTTATTTGGTAGAGTTCATGGTCTTAGAAGACTTAGGAGAATTTATTGATAAGGACCTCACTCAAGTAATTTTTGGAAAACCTTTCAAAAGAATGACTAGGTTGAATGAACGGATGGTTGATGGTCTAATTGCATTCTCTCGATGAAGTTGCGACTTTATCTACCAAATGCCACGCGCTCATCCTAGGTTTAAACATAAGGATATTGAGGCTTGTAATAGAATGACCCCTATTCAATTGCTTAGTGAAAGGGATAAGCAAAGTGGACTTAGGTACCCATATGAGAAAACTAAGCGGTACTACAAAAAATGCCTTGAATTAGGAGATGATTACAAAAAGAATGAAAGAACATTGGAATGACTTAAGTATGAGCACGAGAGCGTGCATGAGAATTCTTATTCGTAGGAATTGAACTCTAGGGTTTAATGTTTACGCGTAAATGATATTCTTCGCATAACTGCTTAACTGAGTATTCATGTTTAAAACTGAAAAGGATTGAATATATGTGTTAATATTGGTGATATGATGAATTTATTTCAGGTTATTACGCGTGAAATTCAGAATCAAGGTTACTAGAACTTCTACGCATAAGTGATAAGGTTTTAAAATGTACCTTTTTGAGGGGTCGTTTAAGCCCTTATTTGATCACTTTTGTATCCGTTATTACTTAATATCGTTCCTTTTCACTTTTTAGGTCTCTTGAAGGCAAATTGCTGTAATGGCACTTATTTGGACGAAAAGGCGGATATACTGAAGAAAATGGCCAAAGTCAAGAATCGAGACACCCACCGCCGAAAAGACAAGGTGACGGCCATCGCTTAACTCGCGACGCCGTCGGAGGATTTTGTGACGGACGAAGCCAAATCTCTTATTTTCAAGCCGACGTGTCGGGCTTTAAAAGTAGTAGGTCGCAACTCGCACGGCCTAGATTCGATCCGCACGGCGGCCGGTCAAGAGGACGCCACAAGCACAAGGTGACACTGTCGCAAGACTAACGTGGCCAAGACGAAACCCTAATGACGGCGACCGACCGCCACAAAACATAAGGTGCTATCGTCACGCATATGTAATCTTATATATAGAATCCGAATTTTTCAAGATTAGTGTGTAGTCTTTGGGAGTAAAACCTAAACCGAACCAAGGCTGTCTTGTACAAGATTTTAGGGTTCCAAACCCTATCTTACATCAAGATAAGTGTTTTACTTCATTAATTCAATTATGTCTTTGATTATTTGTGTGTATGCTTGCATGTTCTCCATGTCCGGCTAATTTACTTGTGTGTTTGCTTAGGGAATATGAAACTTAATTATTGAATATTGATTGGTTGTCTCTTATCTTAATTGTTAATGATCTAGTAATGCGATAGGTCATTCGTTGTATACTTAATGCTTGATTAATCTTTGTGAACCTTAGGTTATAGCACTTAGAGTGGTTGTAAGCTAAACCTTCCAAAGAGGCCTTAGAGTTAGAGTTTATGATCCCTAGTGGTATTTTGTAGACGAGACCCTTTGGTAACTTCAAAGAGTTAGGGATAAACGATACCCTACAACTTTAGACACACAACGAATTAAGAATAAGGACGTGACAATTCAACCATCAATAGGAGATAATTAAGGAGTAGTAAAACCTAAGTGAACACATCTTTAAACTATCATACGAGCACACAATAATTAGACATAGACTATATACACCTTAGATTAGATAATTAGACAAGTAGAGTAATCGGTAGCAATACCAACCCCCAAATCCAAACCCCGAGATTCGTACCTTTCCATTTCCTAAAAAACATAAAAAAGATTAAAAATAATCTTCCTCAACCCCAACCTTAGCGTAGTAACTTCTCACTAGCATTCCTATTCCCTGAGAACGATATCAATACCCGTGGCTTACCCTAATACTACACTACAACGATTAGGTTCACCGCCTAGGGTGTTATAAAACTTGCTCAAGAAAAGGAAGTTCGTTTGACCCCGAACGGCGTGTGGCGTTATCAATAAGGATCACCCACGCGTAGCAAGTTATGCGTAAGAGAAATTCACGGGTAACCTTTACGCCGAAGGTTCTACATGGGGACCACGCGTATCCCGTAAGGATACGCGAACAAAGAACTCTCAGGCATAAGGTTCACTTACGAGTAAGCCTTACGGCGTAAGGTTCCATATACGCCACGGCGTAAGCTTTACGCCTAAGGCCCTCTTTTCTTAAGCGTAATATTTATTACGCATAAGTCAAGATCCTACGCATAAGCTTATGCTTACGCGTATAACCACTCCTGTTTATGCATAAGCTTGCAAAACCTACGCCTAAGCCTAGTTTTTAACCAAAATTATGAATTGTTACGCGTGCAAACTTGTAAATAAATAAATCATATTGCCACAAAACCAAAAATGTCACTAATAAGCTTAAATGCATAAAAAGTTGTGAAAAATAAGTGAAAACTTGGACTTTAAAACTTAAAGTTAATCAACTCACAAAACTTATCACGACGTCTTTGGACTATTGGACTAAAAAGTGACATTGGACTCGTAACAATCATCGACATATCACATTCAATAAATAGACAATAAAATCAATTGTTGACTAACGTAATGTCTTTCGATATGTTGGTTCTTTTGGCTGAATATCTTTCAGATCACGACATGGACGCTCAAATGCAAAATGTGGATGCACCAAATGTTCTCACTGTTGAAGATATCTTCCCTAATGGTTACCCGATGAAGATCAGAAAGAACAACCTCATAGTTGATTTTGATAACTTCTCTTGTTCTGAGTCTTCGTGTCAGATTGAAGTGGATATTCTGAAGACTCACCCTTATCAGAACATGCTCACAAACTCTGCTACTGTACCTGAGATCTATATTCACCAATTCTGGCACACTATACGAAAGGTGAAAGGTCAAAGTGCCATGACTATGACTCTTAACAACAAACAAGTCACCATCACGCCGCCAGATTTGAGGGCTATTATTCGATTCCGCCATCGAGCCATCGAATATAATGCTACTCCAATGGAAGAGGTCGCTCTCCGGCTCATGGTTGACATCGGCTATGATGAAGCTACCGGGGTAATCACAAAGCACTCATCTGTTGATCTCAAGAACTTTTCCCAGCCATGGAGAACCCTATACATTATGATTGCAAAATCCGTTTCTGGACGTGATAGTGGTCATGAGCATCTCAAGCTCATGGAACTACAAATATTTTGGGCTTTGGTCAACAAAAAAGACATAGAAGTTCAAGCTCTGATATGGGACGACATGATGTCTTACCTTAAAAAGCTTGGCACCAAGATCCCGTATATCAGATACACCAAACTATTGATCCAAAGAGCTCTAGGGTATAATCGCTATTCCTTGAGACTTGATGACCCCAACGACACTCCGTGTTGTATGAGCCCACACTCACCGCCGTTAAGGACTCAACAACAAAGAAACCAGTGCGTGATTGCGGATCATCTTCATCGATGCTATCAAAGAACTTTATTCGACAAACGATATCGGCGCGATTGAAGTCGGCAAAGTAGGTTTCATGGATGAAAAATCTTTCGTACACCTACTAGGAAAAACAGAGAGGCAAGGCAGAAGTATCGAGTAATCGAGAGTACTAGAAGGTATCCGAAGAGAGTCCATCCTGTAAAAGGAAAATTCCCTCTAAAGAAGCCATTCCTATTCCCTTAAACCCGAACCGCAACAAAAGCTTCATGGACAAGGACTCAGAGGACACCGATCACGGACGGAGACGCCATCTACTCAAACTCCAATCGATGACACTTAAATCAGAAAACCACCCATTCAAAAGTCGGTAAAGGTAAAGGAAAACTCCAGTGCTTGTGCAAGAAGAGGAAAGCTCGGAAGAAGAGCCTTGGATGAAGACAGAGACTACAGGAAAAAGGTGAAGAATTTAAGACTCCAACACGTTCTTTGAGCAGTTTAAACTACAACAAACTCGTGGCCCGGAGGGTCAAGTGGTGGTGCTCTATCTACGCCGGCCTCGATGCGGTTAATCAACCCGATAAGGAACCGTACCACCACCCACGATCAACAAAAGCCTTTGGAGGATACTATCACTTATGAATTTGAGGAACCGTAAATGAGAAGTCTCGAGAAAATTTATGATGAAGATCCGAGGGCTGACTAAACAAAATGCACAAAAGAAGCTCAAGCTAAAAGAGATGAAGAAGCCGTGATTAAGGTCAAGAATTGGCTACGTCCGACAAGATGACGGTTGATTATGATGATTTTCTTCGGATAGTCCAAAGACGCTCGTGGAAGAAACTTCGAGCCACCAAAAGACCCCGAGTCTCCTCATGTCTCATCATCATCGACTCATCTTCTCACTCTTCACTTCCACCATCCAAAGGCACAACCGGATCCACATCCAAGTCGGTGAAGAAACCAACCGACTCTTGGATATCCCGGCTAAGACAAAGATTGTCAATGATGTCAAGCAAGTCGGTGAAGAAGACGTAACCAACAAAAGCTAAATCAATTCACCGACAAGATCAATCTTCTACATGACGAGATAGACAAGATGTCAAGTGAAAGGGAGTATATCCGTAAATTTATGCAATGTGATGTCCAAGGAACCGAACGAGATGATTAAGGATATACTCACAAGTTCCTTCTCGACATCGTTCTCGGCGTAACAAGAGATGTTCAACCGACAACTCTATCCGAATCTCATGCAATTGGCCAAGCAAACTATAAGATCAACACCTCTAACCGTAACAATCAACCCAACTGATCCTATAGTGTTCTCCGATGCTGAATTGGTTTCCAGGCTGGTAACGCAAATGTCAAAACGATATGCAACATTTACCTCTGACGAAGGTAAACTGTTTGAAGCATTGTTGGAATACCAACTCAAAACAAAGATGCGTAGTAGGTTTGAAGGCCTAAGCGCCCAAGAGACGATGACGATAAGGATAAGGATAAGGAGCCTAAACATCCAAAGAAGTCTGGTAAACCCTCATCTATGCCACCACCACCCCAAAGGACTCCAACACAAAGACGATCCCCTCCACGCTCTTCTGCTAATAAACCTCAGGACTCTGAGTTACCACCATCCACAACGAAAACCGGTGATCATTTCGAATACACTGGTGGTGACGATGAGGAGATCCCAGAGCCCCAACAACAACCCACCTCTCCCGACACAACAAAGAAACCAGCATCCTCATCAAAGCCCATGAAGAAGAAGAAGACGACTAAGACTGATGTTGTCTCATGGCTAGATGACGATACAACCGCCGAATACGATTGGTTTTCTCAACTTTAGATGCTACTCCCCAATACCGAAGGTCAAGAATTGGTAGATGGTCGTACCATGGAGCATGTCAAGCTAATACAAGAAAATTTTAAAGTGAAGAAAATGACGAAGGTCGAGCTCAAGAAAATCAAAATGATGCCTTTCAACCGGTCAAAGATAGCTCGAAAGTGCAATTGAAGTGGAATACCACCGACAACATTGCACGAGCCATGTCGAACAACATCGATTGGCTCAACTCAAGCTAACATCGACTTCACTGCAAAGACAAAGCTCCATATTACACATATTCGACCGCACCTCTACCCACAATGGTCGTCCGGATCAACCAATGATTCCATTCCGCTACTTCTTCAACAAAGACCGAAATTCTTCTACACGGTAGCGATGTATCTATGAAACGCTACATCACTTACACTTCCGTTCGGCAAAGAATATACTCAAACAAAGATTGCAATCGAGGAAAATGCCACCCACATGTTCTCTAACACCGTGGAAAAGTATGATCTTGATGCCATGTATGGGATTCATCAACGGCCCGAATGTCAAGAATCTACTACAAGAGGCGCGTGTACTCACATCTAAGCATGAAGTGTCAAGTGATAAAGGGATCATTGCTATCAAGCATGTCACTCTCTCGCTTAAATGGGACTACATTTTCAAGAAAATAGTGGTCAAAAGACAAGACGAAGAGGACTATGAATTATGTGAAGCAGACTTTCGGAGATTGTCTCAACGACATTGAAGATATGTATCTTGCCAAGGCATGTGGATGAATGAGACATTTCTCTCGTAAATACAACGTGAATACATCAAGTCCTCGATCATCTTCATCGAAGCATAGTGATCCAGAACGTAGAAGACATACAACTTGCCGTGGAATCGTATCGACGCTGTTAACCTCACTAAACCACACTCGACCTTCCCGACATTAACCATCTTCCTCAATACACCTCATCGAAGAAACCATTTAGAGTAGTTCACCGTAGTGAACTACAATCAAATTGTAATGGCTTGTCAAGTTCTTTATAAGTTCGGGGATCATACATCAAGAAAGTCGGATAGGTTAGCTTACCGCTAAAGGCGATACAACAAGGCATTGGGTCACCGAAGAGATGGAATTCAAGGGAGAGAAGGATGTGAAGAAGATCATCACGGATTGATGAAAGGTTGTTTAGAAGGACCAGCCTCGGATGTAAAACCCTAAAAATATAAACGCATAATAAGACTATTTTACCCTTGAAATCAAAATTATTAAAATACGCTTATGATCATTTAACGAAATTTAAAACTTAACTTATCTATAATTAAAACTTAACGAATATGTATACGTGATTGATTTTGTACGACGAAGATTTAAACGTCTCACTAAAATATTGGGCCTTGTCTTTCGTTATTTGGGAAACAACTTGGGCCGAGTGTTTGTTCGTTCGTTTGGACCAAGAGGCCAAGCTCACACACCTTCTCAAAGCCCTAGAACCGAAATTTTCACCACCTATATATACAAACTCATAAACATAATTTGGAACCCTAGTTTTGCCTCTTCTTTCTTTTTCTTCCCATTCGCCGAAACCCTAAACCTTTGGTGTCGAGATTTTGCTCCAACCAAGTTAAGGTATAACATGTTTTCATCTTCCTTTGATGCACCTTAAGTTAATATATTGTAGCTAGTTTGTTTTGTCGACTTGTGTTTTTCTTTGTGTCGAGTCAGCATCTAAACCAAAACAAACAAACCATATGAATCAACCTTGTAATATTAAGAGAACATGTATGTAATACGTATTGTTTGAATCGGATCATAGGTATGTCGAGCACAAGAGAACCGAACCACATATATAAATGCCATCATGCCTAATAAATTCGAAACCCTAATTGGAATGGAACCCTAAGCGTAATTAATGGTCTAAACATGTGATTATAATGATTTTAATAAACCCTAAAACTGGACAGCATCATATGTCGAATTTGTGTGTGTTATAGATCCAATTTTATAAGTGAAATAACCTGGGTTTTTGTGGGAAAAGTTTATTTTATGTCTTAGTTAAGTTTTCCAAGTGGTTTGGTCGGATTTGGAGTTGCCTAAGTCATATTTTTGAATTTTACAAAATCAAGTGTCAAAGCTGAGAAAACGGGTCTGAAATTTAGTTGTATTGTTTGATTTTTCATTTTCAAACCATAAGGAATTGGGAGCTCTCCTTTTACAGGATTGACATTTAGGATATAAATGAATTTCTGGGAGTTTTGGGAATTTTTCCAAGGTGTCTAAACAGGTCCAATAAGCGAAACTTTTAAGGTGTATTTTCGATCACTTTCTCGGATAGGTCTCGACTTTTGATTTTCCATAGGCCATTTAGCATGGAAATAGAACCCACCAATTTTGTAGAGTCTTTTAACTCATATGGGAACCCCTGGATTTTGCTTGATTTCTTTGAGCTAAATAAGTATTTTATAAAAATCGTTAAAGTCTCGGTCCGAATATGAGTTTAAGAAACCGAAGATAAAATATGATATCAATAGGTAACACACTTACAAATGCATAAGAAGCTTATAAAATGAGAATATACTTATAACTCTAAGAGTATTAATGAGATTAATCCGTTATAACATTAATGATGCTAATAAGTATTAAATAAATCATAATCCGTGTAGATTCGTTGAAGGAGACGCGACGTTGTATCTTCGTGATTCACTCGTTCGTTTGCTTTTCTCTCAATTGCTTCAAGGTACAGATATTCTGACCTTTTCAGTAAAGGTTTCTTATAATGTTTTCGTTTCGTTAATTTTCTTATTAGGGTTTCCAATGCCATTGCTATGAACCCTTTCCTGATTGTTTGACCGGTTGCTTATCTGCACTTATGTTTTATTGAACCATGCGATACCTGATTTGAACTGTATGTTAGGAAGACTTTGATATGCACATTTGTTGAACCTTGCTATGTTTGATTATGAATATTTGATTATGAACTTCTAGATATGAATGTATGATTTGTGATTGTGATATGAACTTCTGACCTTTGTTATATTTTGAATATGAACCTTATGATATGAGTTATCTGATATGTTATTTGCTATGAACACTAATGTGTCTTTTGAGCTGTTGCTTATCTGAACTTTGATTTTTGAATCATAAAACATTGATTTTGAACTATATGATATGAAGACTTTGATTTTGAAAACATGATTAAACGCTTGATAAAATATGATCTAGGTCGGTTTGACATTCTAAATTGACCTAAGTTAGTTTGACACCGAGCCAAATAATAACTAGTCATGGGGTTCCATGTCCGTGTCGTTGATGCACCATTGACATGACTCTAGGGCAAGAGAGTGAAGTTCGCCACGTCCCTTATCTCGATATTTGTTATGAGCTCAATTTATGTTATATTATCAATGTATGTTTGTGGGCGATGGATGCATCCTAGATCCGATCGGTTGTTCGATATGATTTGTTTAGATGAATGATGTCGTGCACACGCATCTTCATAAAACTTGGGAGCTAGCTACTCGAATTATTTTGAGATTGTTTCTATATAGTTATGATGTTTTGATATGATATGTTCGGGCTCGTGGTAGTTAACTAAATCTTTATTTGTTATTTCTATGTTAAGTATTCGATTTTGATTCGTATGTTCAAGTGTTATGATTATGTGCTAGACTTATTATATGTTATTATATGTGGTTATGCTTTTGCATGTTTATGTGACTACCGCTCACTATGCTAGGTTATGATTAATATGTTTAAATATGATTTGCATGTCGTCATCCGATGTTATGTTAGTTTATCGTTATGTGAATTCGTTGATCCGTGAGATGAATGCTAAAGTGAAAGTTAGTATTCTATAAGTCTACTATGCTAGGTTATGATTAATATGTTTAAATATGATTTGCATGTTGTCATCCGATGTTATGTTAGTTTATCGTTATGTGAATTCGCTGATCCGTGAGATGAATGCTAGTGTGAAGTTAGTATTCTATAAGTTTAGTATGTATAATTTGTTCGATTAATTTTGTGAACTTTGCTTATACGTTAGTGTTTTATCCGCCTATGCGACCGCCATGCTTAAACTCTGCGATGTTAGAATTTGATCTGAGAACTGGTTTAGCTTATGATATCTGTTTTGATAATTGCTAATGGTTATGCTATGTTTTGTTTGGTCTATTTAATTATAGTTTGTCTACTATGTTTTCTATTTGCTTTTGAGAATGCCATGATTTGGACTACTATTTCCGCTGCTGCAATATTGAATTAAGTGTGTTAAATGTTGATTAACTGATTTGTATGAATGCCATGATTATTTGCTGGTAACTGTTTCCGTTAGTCATTAGACTCTTTGTTTGGCTTATAAGTAACTGCTATTCTTGATATGTAATTGTTTGGTCGCTCGATGTGGTTGCGTTTGTGTCATTAATGTGCTATTAGATGTTTTAACTTGTTATGTGGTTGTTTGCATTTACGTGATATTTGTGCTCATGAGAATCCTAAAAGATCCTCATCATCATTTCATTTTGATTTCGTTATTTGTATATTTGTTTTGTTTAGCTTTTGTTTCGTTATATACATTCACTGGCTTTGTAAGCTCACCAGACTTTCTTTTCCTGCGGCAGTATTTTAAGCATTCAAGATGAGCTCTTGGGATAGTGATCCGGGTTGAGAGTAGACGAGCAAGATTTGACCATAGAGATCTTAGAATTATTTTGTTATTAAGTTATTTATGTTTTCTTTTGAAAATTTCAGAAAGACTTTCGCTTTTGTATAGTACTTAAAGTTCGATATGAAACCGTATTTATGATATCTTTACCCTTGTCGGGTTGGGGTGTTACATCGAACTTTGGAGAGTTTCGTAGGAGGTCGTCCCAAAGATATCTCTCACACAGCTACCAACGCCCGTAACGCATTCCCCGGTTATCTTTGGACTACAGGATTCTCCCGTAACCCTTGATTTGTTTCTCTCATATTTTTGGATGTGTGATTTTATTCGACAATGGCTTGTGCACATAACAAATGTACAACCCGCACTTGTAATGAAAGGACCACGTGGTACGCTTCATGCCACAATCCTATAAAAGGAGCGAAAGCTTCTTACTTTTGAGTAAAACTTATCAAAACTTTCACTTTTCAAAGTTTTGCTCAAAAGGACAAGTACTTCCCCTTATGATTTTCAAAACCTCAAAAGTTAATATCACTTGTTGAGGGGGAGTATTTGCTTAAAAACTTTGTTCACAAAATCGTTCTTCATGGTAATCTTCCCACAAAACTCAAATTGGTCATATTCGATATCAAATTTAGTCAAAAATAACATTTATATGCCATTTTTGAGGGGGAGAAAAATTATGTGATAAGAAATATGTTGTGAATTGCTATTGAATCTTCGTGTGATAAGACTTCAACCCATGAATTGACGAATCGAGCAGTCATACATCGAAAGATTTGTCTTCCAAGACTTATCCGAGTAGATCGCACCTTCGAGAAACTCTTGGTAGACATGAACTTTGACGGGTTTGACAACCTTCGAGGTTTGTCTACACCTTCAAGGTAGTTATTAGAGCTAGTTGTTACCTAAAAGTCGACAATGTAACTCTTTAACTATGCAACGAACCGTGTCTCGCGGGAATTGTCTATCTTGAGTCGATCAATTCAAAAGCGCGCTTTCTCTCATCGTGCGATTGTCAAAATACTTAAGCACGTGTGGAGGGGGAGTATTTTTGCAAAATATAAAACTCTTGAAGTATTACAAAATGTTTCTTATAAATACTTTGAGAGATTTTTATGCAAATTGGTTTTGTGGCAATGGAGTTATAAGGAGATTAAGGTTAGGAATAACCGTCCGATGATCCGCCAGAGCCGGAGGGATCTACCCAAGGACACCACCAATAGGTAGAATTAGAAGTCCTTAGGTATGATTATAAAATGGAGTAATTGAGAATCGGAGAAAGAATGAGTTGAAGAATTAAAAAGAAAAGTAAAGAAAAAGGTGAAAAGAAATAGCCTCCAGTTACTCAACTTAGTAAGGCATAACCGGTTCAATTCATATACTACCGGTTGTCACTAAATGACACCGGTATTGAAGATTAAAGTCGTCATGGACCAAAGGACGCATGCACTAAACCTTCTTAGCCACTCAAGTTTCTCTCAATGTAAGCTTGTTTCATTCTCACAGGGAACCCTACGTAAACTATCGGCTTTCTCTTAGAGATTGCCGGTATTGAAGAAGGAGACCTCTCCCTAGTCTTCGTCAGAAAACTAAAGTGCACTATTGAGTCTAGAGCCACGAGATTCACCAAAAGATCTCTTAGGTACACTTGACAATTCATCGCTTGTCGCTCAACAATAAGAACACAAGTGATATATGATCTGTCCTTCACATATCTTAGCAACTGTTGAGAACATTTATGAGGGGTTCACAAATGTGATCCTCGATGATTGAATGGAAACTCTGCCGGTGGTCAACATCAAACAGCTCGACAAGCAGTCACTTTGTAACTCCCGTGGATTACGCTTAGTGTGTCTCAAACGGTCTACAATCATGAGGTGATGCTTGGTGTACCTCGGTGGCTCATCTAAACCTGTAGATGTATTTCGACATCGCGCTATCTCACTTGTGGGACTCGGTTCAAGAATGACCTTTGTGAGAATTAGAGTTGTGTTTTCACACTATGTTGTTAACACTCAAGTTCAAGCTTGTGTACCGGATTATTTCTAACCCATGTTTTATGTTTTCTTATGGATGCTTGGGGTGGAAAAGATCGTGTGATTCTCCACATGCTCATACCTACAACAACAATCAAGTTCTCTCAAAAGGCAACACAAAGTCGTAATGGTTCTTCGTCAAAGTCAAAGAATCTACAAAGTTTAAAGACCAAGAGAACTACATCAAGATTGAAATCCAACGTTAAAGGCGTGTGAGCATGTTGGAGAAAGACGTGGAGACACCTGAGCAACGGTCGGCCCGATGCGGACAACCACAACATACAATCACTTCCATTACAAAGAACAAAGATCAAAGAACAAAGAAAATGATGACGTCAAAGGAATACTTCAAAGGAAACAATTTCCCTACACTAGGAGATTGTTCGAATCAAGGCACTTCTTCTCACAAGAAAGAAGAATGTCAAAGACGTCAAAGCTACTATTACATCGGCACCTACAACGTTTAAAGATCAAATCATCGATACTAACACTTAGGGAGGATTGTTGGAATCACTCCTAAACTAGAATTCAAGTGTTAGTAATTAATATTGTAATAGTTAGCTTAATTAAGGCTTTTAAGTTAGTATCAAGGTTAGGCTCATGTAGAAAGCCCATGAGCCTATCCAAAGCCAATAAGGAAAGGATGGGAACTTGTGTGTTGCCTAGTTCCTCCTATAAATAATCTTGTAACTCTATTGAGAGTTGGTTGTTCATTTTACTCATTTCACTCTATGCATAACTCTTCTCATATCATACGTGTGTGTGTGTTAAGTGATCAACCGATCACTCTCTTCTCTATTTCTTCTATTGATGCTTGTGTTACTAACATGCTTAATGATTATGTAACTGAAAGAGATAATTATAGAAGGGCTAGGTCTGAGGTAGCTGGTTATCAAATTACTTTAGAGTCTATGGAAGCCAAAATAATAACACATGAAAATAATGAAATGGCTTGGGTAGAAAAGTATGAACAACGAGGATTATCGTTAAAATTAAGTGAATGGAAGTTAGGATGTAAGATTTACGAGATTGAAAAGTCGACTAAGGAAAGGGATGAATTGCTAGAAAAGTTTCTTTGCTTGGGAAAATCGGCCTTTCACATGTTAGTTTTGTTAAAAACATAAAGAGCACACATTAAAATTGGCCTAGGTTTTGGTATAGACTTTAGTAGCACGTAAGAGAACCCACCTAGTGATCGGGAACAACTTGATTCGAGGATATACTAACTAGTGATGATGAACCGATTAACTATGTAGATAATACATCTAGTAATGAGGAATCTCTCGGTCAAACACCTCCGAATTTAAGAAAGACAAGGGTTATCATGCGGTCCCTCATCCCATCGGTAGTTTTCAACCACTTAGGACAGATGTTTCGTTTTGTAGTAGACAATTTAGAGTTTAGGAAAAAGCTATGGTCAATCTAACTCAGTCCATCTAGTTCTGAAACCCCAAAAGAAACAGTTGAGAAACCTAAGGATGATAATGTTAAGAGTCAAGCAGTACCTTCATCTCAAAGTACTGCTAAACCTTCAGCAGTACCTTTAAGAAAACCTTTTCAAAATACTGCTAAACCTTTTTGGGATAAGTTTGGTCAAAATAATTTTCATCATTCACCAAAAAGTCAGGTTAGGTTTGGTCATAGAACTCAAGGAAGAAATTTTGGGAGTATGGGTCAAAATTTGTGTTTTGTTTGTTATAGTCCTGATCATTTGATTAAGGACTGTGACCATCACTCAGAGTATCTAAGCAATTTCCCAAAGACCAAACCTGCCAACCAAAAACCAAGGGAGAATAAACCTGTCTGGAATCATTCACATAGGGTTAACCACAACAACTTCTCACAAGACCATAGGTACCCTCACCAGAGAAGATCTTTTTCAAAATCACTAGTACCTTCAAATACTTTCCAAGGTACTGATAAGCCAAAAGTTTCTCAAGCAGTACCTTCTCAAAGTACTGCTAGATTTACACCCAATCAAGGTACTACTAGCACCTTTTGGAATGGAAGCCCTAGGAGATCTAATTACTATCAATCTAGAAGGCGTTACACCTCAAAAAGAGTATCTAGATCAGAGAAACCTACACAAAAATTAAAACCGGTGGGTTAAGAAAGAAAGTATCGATGGGAACAAACAAGACTTTCAAAGAAATCTTCGTGAAAGAGATTTTTGTTGAAAAAGAAAAGAGATTTTATTGAAAAACCAACACAAGCTTTGGAACAACCAAAGATAATTGATCATGTGCTTAAAGGCGGTGGAAATTACATACTTAAAGAATTTAAGTATGTAACTCCTAAAGGGAACACAAGTCAAGAATGGCTTGGGTTCCTAAAATTAACTAACTCTTGTATCGTGTGCAGCAACCCGTAAGAGGAGCTTAAAGATCATCTAATTGTAGATAGTGGTTGCTCTGGAAGCATGACAGGAGACAAAGAGATTCTATCAGATTTTAGATCTTATTGTGGAGGACGAGTTACATTTGGGAATGATGCTAGTGGAGGAAGAATTACTGGCAAAGGAACTATCAAGGCAGGAAGCATAGATTTTGAGAATGTTCGTTATGTGAAGGAGCTCAAATTCAACCTTTTGTGAGTCTCTCAAATCTGTGACAAGAAGCATCCTGTGCTATTCACTGACACAAAATGTCTCATTCTTTCCCCTGAGTTCAAGCTTGTTGATGATAACTTGTTAGTACTGAGAGTACCAAGAACCAATGATGTGTACAGTCTGGATATGAAGAGTCTTCACTCTTCTGAAAGAGCAACATGTTTAGTAGCAAAGGCAACACTTGAAGAAGCACATCTGTGGCATAGAAGATTAGGCCATGTAAATTTCAAGAATATCAACAAGTTGGTTAAAGGAAATTTAGTTAGAGGTTTACCTACCAAAACATTCAAGAATGATCACTCATGTTTGGCGTGCAAGAAGGGTAAACAACACAAAGCTTCATGCAAGAAAATTGAGGAAAGAACCATAAGAGAACCTTTGGAGTTACTGCACATGGATCTGTTTGGACCTGTTTCTGTTGCAAGTCTAAACAAGAAGAAGTACTGCTTAGTTGTAACAGACGATTGCAGTAGATTTAGTTGGGTATTTTTCTTGGGATTTAAAGATAAAACCTTTGATGCTATTAATCTTATAATAGCCCTTGAAAACCAATTAAGACTCAAAGTAAGAGGTATTAGATGTGACAATGGGACTGAATTCAAGAACAAGTTTATGGATGAATTTTGTGCCAAGAAAGGAATCAAGAGGGAGTTTAGTATTACTAGAACTCCACGTGAGAATGGTGTTGCGAGAGAGAAAGAACGTAACTTTGATTAAAGCGGCCTGAACAATGCTTTAGATTCCCAATTACCTATTCAATTTTGGGTCAAGTGTAAGTCTTGCTATGTGTTGAATAGAGTATCATCACTAAACCTCGATGAAGACACCTTATGAGTTGCTTATGGGAAACAAACCTAACATACATTTTATGAAACCTTTTAGATGTCCTCTGACTATTCTCAATACTATTGATGCTTTGGGAAAATTTGATGGCAAGTCAGAAGAAGGATACTTATTGGGATATTGTACCAACAACAAAGGATTTAGAGTGTACAACAAGGTCACCAAGAAGGTTCAAGATTGTATTCATGTTGAATTTTTAGAAGATCAAGAAAATCAAAAGGGTAAAGGTCCTGATTGGATGTTTGATCTTGAGGTTTTGACTCCTTCTATGAATTATGTTCCTGTTAGAGAAGAAAATCAAGTTGATCACAAAGAAGAAGATTTACAGTACATTGTTCATGGAGTCAATATTAGACCGATGTTGTTCCCGATGAAGAACCTATAAGCTGTTGAGAAGGAGAAAAGTCTCGATCTACTTTGTCTCACGAGGATCAAGCTATTCATGATGAACTTAATAGGATGCTTTTCAAGAAACAATAGCACAATCTTATGAGGATGAACAAAGGAGAGCTTTTGAAGAAGGAAAGAAAAGGGTAAGTCTATAGAACACCCTCAAGATTTTTGATCACAAGATTTTGGATCAAAGTACTTATGCGCCTATTGACAAGATTTTGATGATGATCCGACCATGCGGTTTAGAAGATACCGATGATGAATTTGAAGATGAAGGTATTTTCTCAAATTCCAATGAAGGAGTTGATTTCACAAATATGGATGATGATTTTGAAGTTCCACAGAATCCTACATTAAGAGTTCATAAAGATCATCCCACTGGTCAAATCATTGGACCTTCTACTTCTGGAGTGCTCACCAGAACCAAGGCTAAAGGTTTTTCTAAACAACATAATGCTTTACTTAGCTTTGTCTATAAACAGAACAGGCTGAATCACAAGGATCACCAAACATGCTTATTCACTTGCTTTATCTCTCAAGAAGAACCCAAGAATGTAGCTCAAGCATTAACTAAAGAGAGTTGGGTTGAAGCCATGCAAAAAGAACTTCTTCAATTCAAACTTCAAGAAGTTTGGGTCCTATGTGATCTACCAGATGGAAAGAAAGTAATTGGTACAAGATGGGTTTTCAGATTAAAGAGAGATGAAAGAGGGAATGTCATCAAGAACAAAGTACGGCTAGTAGCACAAGGTTACGCATAAGAAGAAGGAGTAGATTATGATGAAGTGTTTGCTCGTAGCAAGGATTGAAGCCATTCGAATATTTCTTGCTTTTGCATCATATATGGGCTTTCTTGTTTATCAAATGGATGTCAAAAGTGCCTTTCTTTATGGTACTATTACAGAGGAGGTCTATGTCAAACAACCTCCGGTTTTGAGGATCCCGCACATCCAAACAAAGTCTACAAAGTTGTTAAGGCTCTTTATGATCTTCATCAAGCACCTAGAGCTTGGTATGAAAGACTTTCCACTTTCTTATTACAACATGGTTATGTGGAGAGGAGCCATTGATAAGACTTTGTTTATCAAGAGAGATAAGAAGGATATCATGTCGGTTCAAGTTTATGTAGATGATATCATCTTTGGAGCTACAAAACAATCTATGGTGAAGGAGTTTGAGCAATGATGCAACATGAATTTCAAATAAGTTCTATGGGTGAATTAACTTTCTTTTGGGTCTTCAAGTTAAACAATCAAAGGATGGAATTTTCATAAGTCAAGATAAGTATGTCTCGACATTCTTAAGAAGTTCAACTTTGATGCTATGAAGCCACCACTACACCTATCAAATCTATCAACTCATTGGGCAAGGATGAAGATGGTCAACCTGAAGTCAAGTCGCATGCATCTATGATTGGTTGTCTTATGTACTTAATCGCATCTAGGCACGATAGCATGTTTGTCAGTCTGCTTATGTGCAAGATATCAAGTCTCACCCTAAGGTCTCCCATATGAATGCGTTGAAGAGAATTTTAGTTATTTGAAACAACAACCTAAGTTAGGGTTGTGGTATCCAAAGGATTCACCGCTTCACTTGGAAGCTTTTTCCGATAGTGATTATCTTTGGTGATAATTATGATGAAGATCAACCACCTGGAGGATGCCGGTATCTTGGAAGAAGATTAGCCTCATGGCAATGTAAGAAGCAAACTATTGCAAAGAACATCATCCATCAAGCGTAATATGTTGTTCTTGCCGCAAGTCGTTGTGGACAAGTCTTGTGGATGCGGATCAACTTTTGGATTATGGGTTCAACTTCAAAAATACTCCTATCAACATTGATAATGAGAGTACAATTTGCATTGTGAAGAATCCAGTTTATCACCCAAGACCAAGCATATTCGATTAGGCATCACTTGATCGAGATTGTTATGAGCATAGGCTCATTAATGTTGTCAAGGTTCACAGATGATAATGTAGTTGATCTACTCACAAAAGGATTTGATGTTTCAAGATTCAATCACTTGGTGGTGAGTATTGGTATGATTAATTACTAAGCTACATTTAAGGGAGGACTAATTAGTTAGTTAGGCAGGTCCTATGCATTGCTTGAGGGGAGGCAATCCAATGCCTATTTAAAGTTTTGCCATTGTGAAGAAGAGAATGGAAAAGCATCGCTTTTGGTTACATGAGTCTCGCCCGAAAGTACCGCTTTGAAAGTCTCGCACACGTGGAAAACACTGCTTGTCTTATCAACGTCATCGCTCCAACGGTCACAAGATGGGTTAAAATTCAAATAACGGTAACTTTGTTATTATGGGATGTGATTTTTCAAATCTTACCTATAAATAACTACCCTCCGATTTTCCATCTCATCTTTTTACTTATCAATCTTTTCCATATTTCTCTCTCTACCTATAAATAACTACCCTCCGATTTTCCATCTCATCTTTTTACTTATCAATCTTTTCCATATTTCTCTCTCTTTCACATTTACTATTCATCGAAACACTTTCTTTTACATTAACCAATGGCGAATCGAAACACTGTTACTAAACACAACATGGTGGCAAATTTAGATAAGACTGAAGCTAATGTTGCATTCCATGACATAATTGATTTCCTTACCGGATCAACAATCAATTATGCACTTTTGGTCGAACCAGATGTTATTGAGCCATGGATTCAACAGTTTTCGGCGATTGCAAGAACTCACATGGAAGATGATGAGTCATATATCTGAGCTCGAGTTCTTCGGAAAGATAGTGAAAGTTAGTGAAGCTTCAATTCGTGAAGATTTATTATTGGATGATGAAGAAGGAGCTATACGCTTTGATAAATGACTTCTTTGGGATACTTTCCGAGATATTGGGTATGAAGGGTCCTTAATCGAAACAACATTCAAGAAACCCTTGTTTAGTCCACATTGGAAGTACTTGGTACATGTATTACTTCATTGTATCGTTCTAAGAGTACTTCATGGGAGCAATTTGGATCTAATATAGCATCCGCTTTGGTGGGATTGGCTACAAATCGTCTCTTCAACTTTTCAAGACTCATTCTAGATGGTATGCTATCTCACATTTCTAATGGATCACCCTGGTTAATGTATCCAAGATTTATTCAAGTTTTCTTGAATAAACTGTTGGAAATGTATATATTTACAAACATGTGTATGTCCGGATTCGAACTCGTGACTACGGGATTGCACACATTAGCGAATGAGAATTAAAGTTAATAATTAATGTTTATGTTTACGATTAATTATTGCACATTAAGTCCGGTTAATGATCGTTAAGTATTTAACGAGAAAAATGACTAACGACCGTTAAATGAAAAGAGAAGGGACTAGTAATGGAAAGACTTGAAAAAGTTATGGGTTTATCTTGGGCTTTGCATGGTGGCCGGCCAAGGGGCTTCTCCAAGCCCTAATCCATAACTTGTTCCCAAAGTTTTCCATCTACTATATAAACAAGGTTAGGTTCTAGGGTTTTTCATCACTTGTGCATTGAATTAACCTAGATCTCTCCTCTCCTCTCTCTTGTCCATATTTCGGCCGAACACCCCTTGTAAGGGAGTTTGGTTTCGTTTTTCTTAAACGAGAACTTGTGTTAGATCTAGCAATCGCTTGATTCGTTGGTTAATTCGTGTGTACAAGAACGTGGTAGTAAGACACTATTCTTACACCATATTGGTTTGAGTTGTAGAACAGTGAGGACAACTCTTCAAACCAATTCTTTGTTTTGCTCAAAGGATCGACATTCGCAGAGGTACGTTACGCATACTTTCGTTAATTAATTTATTTGTTATGATCTTTAAGTCTTCCATTGTGTACTCTTGATGTCTTTTTGTTTTATTGTATTTTATATATCATAAACTCAACGGTGGCATCACGAGCCATGTATAACAAGTAATTAATTATCAAACACATAAATAAAATAAACATGATTGTGTTATTATTTGTATGCGTAGATCTAGGGTTTGCAAAACCTAAACCCTAATTTTTTAGGGGGGGCGTTTTTTTTGGGTGCCCTAATTAGGGTTTTGTAAACTATAGTTTTAATTGGATTAGAAACCCTAGGATGCATGCAACTTTATGTGTATTGCGTAACTCTGTTTAATTGCATTAATTGTTAAGTGTAATTTTATGTCCATGATAATTATTTGCATGTTTTATCATGGATATGCTTTTATTGTATGTCTTTCTTGTTTAAGTGATATACACTAAATAATGATAGATCTAAAATTAGGGAAGACCTCAATCATTATTAATTTAATCAATTATGTGCTATGTGGTATGTATTTAATTTTGACTTACGCAATCGATGAATCGATGCATGTGGCTCACCTTGTACATAGATGAAAACGGGTGAAAGTCTTAATTAAATATATGCATATTGACATATCTAGAATTGATTATTAATAGGATTTATCAAATGTAAGATATTAACTTTTCACTTACACATCATAACATTAACACAATTAGCACATAGATGATTTTAGAGAGAAAGAGTGGGACATTCTAGTGAGAGAAACTAGTTGAATATTAGATTACCAAAGAACATCCAACCTCTACCTTGCAAGGTAGAGGGTATTTATAGGTTACAACCTAAACGACCTCCTGACGGCTGTGGATCGGGGATACGGTGGGTAAAGACCGACCTTCTTCCACGGTGTTGCACTATACTATTATTCACTATTAACTAACTACATAAACCGTAACTAATGACCAATCTACGAGCTAACTTATGCTAGATAATAGTTGGGGTGACCGACTCTTTCAAAGACTTTGGAATTTTCTAATTCCTAACAATCTCCCCTAAGGAGGTCACCCCATATTTTACATTTCAAATCCTAGCATTCTAGTCTTGACATTGTTCTTGAGCTCGTAGTTTTCATATATCAACATCGTAAACTTAGTGCATAGGTGGTGCAACTTCAAAGTCCGCAAAGATTAGTACTTTAGCGGAGGTCCATTTCGATTCACGAGATAGTAAATATGAGCCAAGATTTGAGATCATCACTATCAACAATCTCGTGACATCCTTTGTGGTGTGATGTTGTGACTTTAGGACCGACATGCTCACATTCGGATCATGATGTCTTCTCATCGAGTAGCGGAAGCATTTGTTGAATCATGATATTGGCGGGCAGAAAGCGAAGCATGGAGTGAAAATATCGAGTCATTGATGCACTAATCATGATTTCTTTTGAGATGAATGTGTTAAGTGAGCATGCGGCTATGGATTGACCGCTTCATTACGATCACCGCAAACATCGGGCGCACACGCATACTGCGATTAGCAACAAATCGCACGAAAGTGTCTTTGATCACTTCGATGAATTGAGGTACACGCCCACGGTTCCCGTTGATCGATACAATCACCGCTGTGATCGGTAGGATTCCAAAGAATCTCCTTGACAGGGTTTCGCAGCTGTTCTAGCTGTTCTCAAACCGGAACATCTCAAAGAAGACAACACGGAGTGAGTGAACCAGCGAATTATGAGTCCACTGATTGATGAAAAGAGATTTGAGAAACAATCGTGTATTGCTCAATAGAAATTGTTTTTGCAATACAACGAAGGTTTTATTGAAAATCAATTATCAATCATGAAAATACCTTTTGGTTTGAAAAATGAGTACACAGTCGATGTGCTAGAGAAAAGAGTTTATTAAGCACAACGACCGGTTTTTCAAAGGCATCCGTCAATCCATAACCTGAACCAGGATTGATTCAAGAGATTGAATCGCCCCATTGTTTCATTCGGTTGTCACATGGTTGATCTATATAATAGATCTCACATGCCACCTACCAGAGCTTGTTTGATGTTGGCTCGAAGGCTTTCCATCTTCATTGTGAATATGTAAACACATCACTCGGATGTTACGGCAATACCACAAGGATAATGCGTGGGACTCAAGATATAATCTCTCTTTCCACATTGTGTGAAGCAGAGAGTCTTCATTGAAAGTGTCCTAATGAGATTTATTGATGATCTCGTGGCTCTAGACTCAATTTGTGCATATTTGGATCCTATAACGGAGACTAGGAGAGGGTCTCCTTCTTCAATATCAACCATCTCTAAGAGAAAGTCGATAGATAATGTCGGTTCCCGTGAGAATGAAACAAGTCCTTTTAAGAGGAACTTGAGTGGTTTGGAAAGTTGAAGTGCGGTGCGTCCACCGGGTCCATGACGTCTTGTCTTCAATACCGATGTTACCATCGGTAGCATATGAATTGAACCGGTTTACGCCCTAAGGTTGAATAAATGGAGGGCTATTTGTTTTCACCCTTTTCTCATTCAATTCTTTTAATTCTTCAACCCTTCGTGCTTACCAAGACTTCATAGCTAGAACCTTGTTGGGTTTATTCCGATACTAGCTCGGTCTTAGTCCGCACTCTTCCCATATCTCATTTTCTCCTTTTATCATCATACCTAAGGACTTCTACACTAACTAGTGGATTGTCCTCGGTAGATCCCTCCGATTACGGCGGATCATGGGAACCAATACCTAACCTTATCATCCTTATATCACCGTACATAAAGTAAAGTTGGTCGGTCAATTTGGTATTGTTCATCCGCCATTGGATCCAATTGAAAACCATTTGAAAATCAATTCGGATACTTGTGATATATAATCAAAGCATTTTGTACCGAATTGTTTTTGATATTTTAGAACGAGAACTCCCCTCAACATGTGCATCAAATATTTGAAAGAAATTTTTGCACACGGAGGCAAGAGAAAGAATTAACTTCTTTGATTGCCATTTTCTAAAGATATCAACATCGCTTCCTCAGCGGATCAAGTAAATATGGCATTTCGGGAAGGATGAGGTTTCCATAAATTTGCTCCCCTCAATATGTGCCTCGAGGTTGAAAAGGGTTTGCACATACTAGAGGGAACCTTTTATCATCAAAGGATTAGAAGCCATGTGATCAAGGTACTTTAAAGTATTTAAAGTGTAGTGTACTCGATGACTTGAATTTACAAGAGAGTTCTCCCCTTAATATATGCTTCGAGATTCGAAAACTTGTTTAGCACATATAAGGAGAAGTATGCACAAAATTGGTCATCTTATCATTTACCATCTTTCATATTTATATCACATTTTCTCCCCGATCAAAATCTTAAATCCTTTGAGATTTTGGATCTCAAGTGATTTAAATAAGTGTGAGGTAAAATATTTGTAGGAGAAAAATGTGTCCAATTTTATATGATAAAGAAAAGGACAACACGGATGTTTCCCCTTTTCATAAGGGAAACCATAGTACAAATCCTAGCACTATTACATGTATCACAGTTGTTCATATATAATACACCACATATAACACAAAGTTAACAAAACATAAACGGTATTCCGAAGACGTCTTCATTCAGTTCTTTGAAGAAGTTTGTAGTGACCATCACGGAGCCTTCCACCAACAAAGCTTTCAAGGCTGCGGAAGATCCTTCGTGTCTTGAGTCTACGTCGGATTGCAGCAATGAAATGTTCACATCTCTTCACGTCATCATCAGTCCAGAAAATAGTTTTAACCCAAGATCTCATATCAAGTTTGGCTTCTTTCACTCTGGAGTCAAGTTCTTCTTCGACCATTTTGAGCGTACCATCACTAAACTTGTAAAGTTCACATAAACGCATAAGCATACGCGATCCATATCTGTCGGTGAAGATGACGGCTCTAGGGGTGTCAAGAACTTTGTATTCACGATGAAATTCATGCCCATTGCACTCCATTGAGGACTTGTGAGGTTGACCCCGGTTTGGTAGCTTTCAATGCCAAGTGAAGGTCCTCAACTCGTTTCGAATGACTAAGCCCCGATCCAAAGAGTGGCAGTGCAGAGAGGGCCTTTTCTCACGTCATGGTAAGTGCTCGGTGTCCTTGAAGATTTAAGAGATAGAGATCTTGAAATCATTGGGCGAAGATGTTTGAAGTCGTTCTCTTCAATGGTATACATTTTGAGATCGCTCTTTTAAGGACAATCTTCTTCAAGTACTCATATCCATACATCGGGAAGATCTCTACACCGACAACGCTTAAGATTTGTAGTTTTGATCGACCTCATTAAATCTTTATCGCCATGTCTTTCAATGTAGAACATCTTCTTTTGAACCACCGGTGGGAAATACCATAAGACGCGCAATATCATACTTTTGTTCTTCATTTGCCCGAATTGATCGGGAACCATCTGCTCAAGCCCCGATCGAGAATAGGTTGCGACTTTCATCTTTGAAATAGATAGAAGCGGGCCTTCTTTCCGAGAGAGCACACAGATAGTCCAAGTCGTGATTGAAGAAGAATTCACTGAATGGTTATCGACCGGGTTCACCACCAAGAGGAAGAGATTTGTTGACATTGAAGCGATCGATTTGCTCACCGACTTGGTCATTCAACATCTTATGGCATTCTTCCATCGATATTGAAGATGGTTTGCATCGAATGGAAGACTTTGACAATTTCGTAGGCTTGTCCTTCTAGATCTCTTGGTGTTATAGAAGAGATACTTTTCCGCTCACAAAACCATCTAATGAAGCTTCCCATATCACGGTGTAGTGCGAAGAGAGTCTTGGTGGGACTTCATAGTTATTGGTGATAAGCGATGCCCAATTGTTGTCGGGAATCATAGAGTCGACTACGGGATTGTCCATGTGGGTTTCGGAGAAGGAGGTCTATCTTCCACAATGCGGCGTTGAATTGTGTCTCTAGAAGGAGCTACCACGGATGTACTAGTGCGGTTCCAGCCATGTAATTGTCAAACCAATCTTCGATGGCTTAGGAATATGTTTCGTCGATGCATCATCTTCATCCGGTTACGAGTCACCATAACTTGAGACTCTTCGTGGACCACTTGATCATCGAGGAATTGAAGTGGATGTGGAGGTAAATCTTGAATCGATCGTCGTCCGTGTGATTTCTTCCGAGTACCTGTTTGTTTGTAGAGTCGATTGATTGGATGGTTTTGGAGTTGATGATGGTGGTGTGATGGAGGTGAAATGGGTGTTGACGAAGGGTTCCCAGCTCCAGAAGTTCCAGCGCCTCCTGGTGGTGGAGGATCTTCGCGATCTTTGTGAACCTTCATCAATGTTTCCATCACAATTGTCCTTCTTTTCTTTTTAGCATCCTTTTCTCCGACTTCAATTTTAAACTGTTCATAATTGTCGAACCTGATGGATTCTTCAAGTGCCTCATAAAGTTTACTGTGAACCTCATGCTTGTCCTCTTCAGCCTCATACATTCTTTCACACAGAGCTGCTCTCATATCGGCGATGGGGAGGTCCTTGAATCTTTTAAGAAGTGGAGCCTCCATTGCCCATTCCACCGCATCCTTGACTTCTCCTTCAATAGCGTCAGTAACAGCTTCATTGAAGTTGAGGTGCTCCAATCTATAGACACGATCCACGGAGAATCTGATTTGGGAAGTTGCCTTTCGAACTTCTATCCTTTTAATAGCTTTATCCAAGAGTTGATCGACGTGAGAATCATGGAGGGAAGTCGGTGGAGTCACTTCATCCGCAATTGTGAAGATGGGTTCGGAGTTGGTGGAGTTGTCGTTGGTGTTTATACGGTTGGTTGAGTAGGCAAGGAGGTGGAAGTGCGATTGATAATGAAGATGCGGTCATTGGAGGAATGGTTGAAGTATCTTCTTTGAATCGACATCATACATGGATTGTGCGAGAATCTAAGGTTTTGTCATTAATGAATTGATCACCAAAAGAGAAGTCTTCATCAAGATTCTTAAGTGAAGGTAGAGAGTTAGTAGACGATTTGGTTCATCCATCTTCAAGGTCTCGTCGGATCTTGTCCCAAGGTTCTCTGTGAGCCCTTTTGTAACAGAGTGTCAACATTCAACTCAGTTGAGTCTCACCAAGTGATAGAGATTCCTTGAACGTTTGGGCACCACACGGATTGTTCCTTTTCATGAGGTGAATCTGTTCTTCTCTTGACTCATATGGATTAGTGGTGCTAGAGGAGATGAAGAGATGGTTAAAAGCATGTGAGCGACTTGTTCATCACTTGCAACTCCTTTACCCTTGTCAAGTGTTATTGGGGCGGTTTGTTGAGGTGGTTGAGAGGGTTCTCTTAACATAACTCCACCCTCTTGGAGCTTTCACATTTTGATCTTCAAGACTTTGCTGAATACCACGTTGCAGATCAGCGTCATCCTCATCAATTAACCTGAAAGTATTCCTTGGCACCTCAGTGTTCTCATCTATTTCCTTTTCCACTTTCTTCTTCTTTTCTTTATGCTTTTTGGATGAAGATTCTGACTGATGAGATCTTTCACGTCTCTTTTTAGGAAGAGAGGCATAGGATGCTTTGGAGTCAGAGGTGGTCTTGGGAGCAGTTGGTTGTAAAGGAGAGGGTGTGACATTAGCAGAGAGTTTGGTTGCACTTTTCATGTATTGCTTGAAGTAGTCCTTCTTCTTGATATCATCTGTGAGAAGAAGATCAGGAATTGGCAATCCAAATACTTCTTGATTCGAACCTCTAGGAACATATTTCAAGTTTCCTAAAATAAATTCATGTTACGCTTTGTGAAGAGTTGATTCGGACCTAGGAGTGAAGTTGTGAGTTTGTTGCGAATCTTGGATGACAAGTTTGGAGAATCGATCTTTGGGAATTACGAGTTTGTTACGCTTCTTACGACCTTGAACATTGTTCGAGAAAATAGGTTCATCGAGATATGAATGTGGTCATTGATAGCGAGAATTCTTCCCAAATACGATCGAGACATTCACATCAACCCTATTAACGATTCCCCATAGGATTTGCAAGATGGGAATTCTAACTTTATCGAACCCTGATGTTTTCCCAGACAAGCACACGTTCAGAATGGTTGCAATAGCTCTCCAGGGTTGATACATGTGTCCAAGTGATAATGTCAGAGGCTCTTGAGATCTTCATTCGATAGCCTAACCCAATAAGAAATACGATCAGATCGTCAGCACCAGGTGGAGATACAGAACGAATGTCAGGGTCACATGATGTGATTCCAAGAGCTTTGCTCAAAATATCAGAATCAATTGTAAACTCCATATTATCCGACTTGCAAGAGTATCGTCTTGTGATTTTATTCCATTGAGCGGTGTTCGAATTGTTGAATGTAGATGGCGTGAATCGAGCATTGCTTGGTAATAGCACCGAAGAAGTTAGTGTTTTGAGGATGTCAATTGAAACTTTGAATATCGGATTTTGTGGGAGCCTTTGTAGGTCCACATAATGATTGCTTTACCAATAGCGCCCATTGACTTTTGGGAAGGATTTCATCGTGCGAGAGTATTCCGGATGATCCCGACGGAGTGGCGCTCTTTTCGGGATTGAACTTGCCATTGATGTTACGAGTAATCATACGGTCAATAGAGATAGATGGGAGCAGGTTAGATAATAAGCGGTAAGTGAGACAACATTAATCATGGAGATAGAAACTCGAATGAGTCCCCAAAACACATCTGAGAGAAGGATTGAGTGGCATAGATTACAAATATATGACAACATTCGGTATATGATAACATTCATAAATGAAGTATATCAATGAAGTACATTCATACCAATAAATGATTACATGACGAGCTTGAGGGACTTAAAGGACAAAAGAGTGCAATCTGAGAGAGAACATGACATGAATCAAGATACACATAACAAAGTGATATAACACATATGTATGAGGCAAAAGTGACATTTGGCGATCGTGAGAGAACCCAAGAACCTTTTGCCTAAGCAGAGATGTCATAACGGTTTACATAGAGTAAGTTAATTCAACAAGCGAATTATGGGATCCTAGGAGTAGTGAGGCGAAATCATCATTAGCAAAACTTGGAGCATTTTTAAAATTCTTGACCCTAAGACTAATTCTCAATCATGAACACTTGTTATAAGCTTGTAAAACAAGTTGTCATCTAGAGCCACGGACAAGCCACAAAAGGATTAGCACTCTAAGTCGCTAAGCAAATTCGCTAACATGTAAGACCAAGTTGCCATGAATAAAACCTAAACCAAGTCGCTACAAGCGATCAACTAAGTCGCTAGGTAGTTAAATTCGCTAACTTGAAAATACAAGTCGCTATCGCTAATTCGCTAACCAAGTCGCTAGGATAATTAGCTAGCTCGTAAAGTCAAGTCGCCATGTATACGGTAACTAAGCCAAGTCGCTACAAAGAGGTTAACTAAGTCGCTAGGTTATTAATTCGCTAACTTGTAAATACAAGTCGCTAGTTACTAACTCGCTGACCAAGTCGCTGGAAATTAGTGAGCTAATTCGCTATGGAGACGTATTCGCTAAGTAGAACTCTAACTCGCCATGAAGAACATACATACTAAGTCGCCACCAAGAATCATTCTAACTCGCCACCAAGAACACCTTTTAACGACAACCCATCAGACCAATCCATTTTAATCATACATCAATGTATCCACCCAATCAAGTCCAAACAATATATTCCAAACAATTTAAAACACATTCAATCATTTTATAAGAACACACACACGAATACAATACAAAGGAAACCAATCCGAACCTAAGTGAGAGAGTCAACAAATCACAACACACGAACTCGAAAAGATCTGGATATAAAGTACATGTTAGAAATTGAACGCAAAAGCTTCAGAGAACAAAGATAGAGGGATCGAGGCAAACCTTTTGCTATGTCGCTAAAGTGAGCACAAATGACGAGGGAGAGAAAACGAGAGAGAAAGAGAAAGACTTTTTTTGAAGAAAAACAGGTAACTCGCTATAGGGTTATCCCAACTAACTATGACAATATGACGCAATTGGTCCTTGTGGTTTTAAAATGGGGTGAGGTAATTCGCTAGTGTAATGAAACTATTACTATATGGCAACTTTGGTCCCTATGATATTGATGGTAGGCTGCAATCACATATAATAGACTAATCCTCTAGCAAAGATTATCACACTGATCACCATGAATTAATTAAACATTTAGACACATTAGCATTTAAATCTAAGGACGGCACTTAATACGCAGGTACACCCTGATAATCACATGAGCAGGATCTAACCACAACCTACAGAAACCATAACCAGATAGTAACAGAGGCAAAACACGACCTCAATATGCAAACGAGTAAGCATTATAACCAACACAGAAGCCAATGGCATAGATAGTCAAGAAAAGCATGTACACATTCTCCCCCTCAATCAAGTTCATCAAAGAACATTGATTGACATAAGTTTACCCTGATAAAATGAAAAACAAGAATATTTCAATTGTTCGAACTTCATCTATGATCCCGTGCCATTATTGAATGACATTTCTAGGGCCGTAGATGTTATCGATAACAGTGAAAATATTCTTTATTAGATAGGGAAAAACATGATAAAGTTTTGAAAAAAGTATATTACAAGTTTTGTAGAAAAATTTTTAATTTTTTTTTTTTTTTTTTTTTTTTTTTTTTTTACATGATTAGTACAAGGACATGGAAGGCGAGTCCAGATTCAAAATGAATAGGAGTCAAAGTAAGAAGTACATCAACTCGGCAAGCTATAGCTCTGAATGAGCTATGTTCATATCTCGAGGGAACCAAGTCATGAAGTTCTGATTGAGTTGAGCATTGTACCGAAAAAGCGAGAGCACATTGTACTTGAAGCACATGTAGACTTGTGCATAGAAGGGTTAGTGACATGTTTAGTCTCACATTTCGATGCAACACAGTATGATCCAGGCATATCATTAATGGGGATCCTGTTAGGTTCTACATTCTTGAAGAATTTACCTGTGGGAATCCACTTGAGGCATGATTTAGGAATGTAAGTTCGTTTAAGTCCTGTATACTTAAATAATCTGCCAGTGGGAATCCATTTGAAGCCACAGTGAGATGAACTAAATGAGTGCACACCCTTCTTTTGACTATTTGTCTTTTTGTGATCTGAGAATTTCTTAGGGATTGATCATCGGACTATGTTTTGCATGATATCTAGTTAAGCTTGTAGCATTTTTGACTTGTGGGTGATGTTCATTAGTCCCGTGCTTGGGATTCATCATATCCGAATTAGGCAATGAAGTGGTGGTTTTGACAAAAGCAGACTTGTAATCAACTTGGGATGTAAGCTTAGATTTCAATGGTTTAGCTCTTTCGGACCTAAAGGCATTAGGTTGTTTAATAACTGCTCGTTTCAAGTGGTTACGAATCGTTGACTTTCCCAGCGTTGAAGGTTTTGCAAACTTAGTGTTCATCCTATTTCCAAACATACTTCCGAGCTCATTTTTAGGGCAACAATATTGAAGCTCTTATCACGAATTTGTGCTTTGAGGTCATCAATATCTTTCATCAAGAGTGGTTTTGATTGATTGACTAACTTAGAGTTTGTTTCATCAAGATTCTTTCTTAAGTGCTCATTTTCTCTTAGAAGGTTGGACACACATAGAGCTAGTTCGAATTCACGGATTCTAGTGTATCACTTATCTCATGACGGTCATATTTACGGGCTTCGAAAGAAGAGATTTGATTTCTTATGGTAGAATCTTTGTCACGAATCGGGATTTTAAGCGATTAATTTCAAAAATTCTCTAAATTCGGAAGTTCAGTTACTACCTTTTTTTCGCATAAAACATTTCATCCTTATGTTGTATTTCAATTTGCAACGATATACAGTGTTTTTCAAGAATTGAAAATTTGTTTGAAAGTTCATCATATACCCATTTTTCAATCATGTTACTTGCACTAGATTCAGACAAAACAAAGATTGATTCCACATTGTTATGTTCAGGGTAAGAGTCATGTACCTTCTTGTGAGAATTGGTGTGATCAGATAAGTGTACCTTGTTGATTGTTACCTTTTCTGACTCTGAGAATTTGAGATCAGTGTTGTTTTCTTCATCCTTTTCCATCATAGCTGAGATTCTGTAATCAGTGTATTCTCTTTGGTTCAAGCTGGAGTGGAGCATGACACGTCATCATTGTTCCATGGACACTCTTGACACTCATTCAATTCCTTGACTTGTTATTCTCTTTTGCGCTTCCTCGATGTATGTTTCCATATTACTCATGAGTTGAATAAATGAGTTTACGAACTCATGAATTTCCATTCCGTGTGCTTCTTGAAGGACATTCCGGTCATGGTATTATCAAAATCGAGGAGTATTCTTCCGGATAAGTGGTGAAATTGGTTGAAGATGGTTTGAAGAGCGACATGAGAATCATCGGTTGAGAGCTTTTCTTTGGTGATTTGAAACCTCGGTCGATCTAGGTTAAACAATACGACTCTTGTTAAAGTGGGAAAGTCTGACGAAGAATGGCACAACTTGTTCGATCCATGGTTGTTGCTAAGAGTAATTTGAGAAGTCGATCGAGATGTTGAAGCGGCTCACCTTGGTGCATACCACATTCTTAGTATCATCCGAAGAAGTTAAGTGTGACATATTTGAGTTGTTACGATTGATCAATCTTGAGTCATTTGGTGTGAGGCCTTGGATGGGCATTCTGTTTCACTATTCTGGGCTGTTTCATAGAGAGCAAGTACTTTGGTGATTAAGGGATCCGTGATGACTGACATTGTGTTATTATGAATTACTCCTCAAATCTCTAGAGAATTCAGAATCAATTTGCTACCAACAAAATAGTACTAATCCCTAGTCGCTAGAAAATACTACACCTAGTCGCCAACACTAATTCGCCAACACACTAAGTCGCTAGCAATAAGTGTACTAATTCGCTAGCCTTTAACTCGCTACACCCCTAATTCGCTAGAGTCCCAAGTCGCTAACAGAGAGACAAGTCGCTAAGTAGTAACTCGCTACAGACTAAGTCGCTAGCCAAATTTGTGCAGTAATTCGCTACACAAGTCGCTAGATATGCAAGTCGCTAAAGAGCAACTCGCTGCAGACTAAGTCGCTACCACAAGTCGCTAACCGTAGTGGAGATTCCACTACTTGTACTTTAACTCGCTAGCTCTAACTCGCTAGCTTTTATAACTGTAACTCGCTACAAAACTATGAAGCAAGTCGCTACCAAGAAACTTTTCCGAGAGCTAAGTCGCTAACATGAAAAACCAAGTAACCTTCACTTTTCAATCCAAGAACAACCCAACCAAGATGATTCAAGCTTACCAAATGAAAACCTAAACACTTTTGATGATTCTAAACATAAAAGTACCAACAAAATTCAAACTTTAACACAAGAAATCAACCAAATGATGCAAAACCACTAAACTTTTCAAACTCAAAACCACCTAAAACCACTATAAATCCAAAGATGTGCAAGATATGATCTAACCATGGCTCTTGATACCAATTGTAAGATATTAACTTTTCACTTACACATCATAACATTAACACAATTAGCACATAGATGATTTTAGAGAGAAAGAGTGGGACATTCTAGTGAGAGAAACTAGTTGAATATTAGATTACCAAAGAACATCCAACCTCTACCTTGCAAGGTAGAGGGTATTTATAGGTTACAACCTAAACGACCTCTCCGACGGCACGTGGATCGGGGATACGAGTGGGTAAAGACCCGACCTTCTTCCACGGTGTTGCACTATACTATTATTCACTATTAACTAACTACATAAACCGTAACTAATGACCAATCTACGAGCTAACTTATGCTAGATAATAGTTGGGGTGACCGACTCTTTCAAAGACTGGAATTTTCTAATTCCTAACATAAAGTCTCTTTTCCATGGGAGAAGAATGAGACTCAATCCTATTCCTTTTCATGAATGAGAAAGGTATAATAGGAACATTTGAATTGTCTAAATTCTAATGTAACTCATAGCAATGAATTGCACATCTTATTTTCCATAAAGATTTCATTACCCTCATTTGGTGAATGAATCCTTTGTAACAACATGAATGTTGGTTAACTGGAAAGCATGTATATGAGTTACTAAATTAGAAGCTAGACTAATTACCGCAAAAATTGGTAAAAGGCAAACTAGCATATTTTATCTAGTTGTTTTGCTTTAACCTTTAAAGGTACTACATACCAGTATGGGGATGGTAGGCCTGTTAAGGAAGAAATTGCATACCCAATTTTTCAAGTTAATAACATTGATGGATAACCCATTATTCAAAGAGTAGAATACACCGTTTAGTACCTTAGTAATGATTACGTATGGTTCTTTAAAGGTGTAGGAAAGTAAAAAGCAAGCAAGTTGTTTTCATCGGTTATGCAACACTTACAATGTTGTCGATTGGTGGGAGCATTTGTGTTGCATTACCGAATAAGAAGTTGTTTTAATAATTTCTAATTCGAGCTACAAGCCTTATTTCCGTGTAGTAACCGCATTATCTTCAAAGATAATTACTTTCCAATTGTAGGCACTTATGTTTTAAGGAAAGTCATGCGTTTCCTTACTAATCAAATAGTCCTACATCTACTTGTTATATCTATGACACAAATCATATTCATCAAATAAACAAACATGTATCATGTTGTTTATCTGCTACATGATGTTGTTCCATGCACAAGTGGGAGAAATATTTATTGTGTGCAAGGTACAACACATATAAATATGATTTAAAATGGATTCTCTTGACCGCAAGGTAAGAGAGTAACGTTCCAATAGGAATTATACATTTAAATATGTATGATTGCCCATTAAGAACATGTGTCAAGATGATAACAAAGACTACTTTAAATATTTATGTCATTCAATATTTAAGAAACACTTGTAGTTACAATTTATGTTACGTGAGAACGTGAACTAGATTGTAGCCCAAGGTAAAATATCCACGTGTCGTTAGAACGAGCATGGATGATTTTGCAGTTTCTTACACTGTACATTTCATGGAATAACATAATTAAATGAAGTAATCTAATACTACTTTGAATTTAAGTATTCATTGAATATATGTAGTAAATATTAACTTGAAATATTAATTGAAACCCAAGGTGGTGTTCATAATTACTTTAATTATAAATGTTTATGATTTTGTAAAGTCACAAACATGAAATCTTTTAATACGAGATTTACAATATAAAGTAAAACGTTAACTTGCTATGTTTTAAGACATATGCATGAAGTCAATGAGTTGATCAATGACTTATAACGTATAGTGGGATTATAACTGTTATGTCTTTTGACTTGGTTAAGAATACTTGTGTTATAATACATGCAATTGACTTGGTAATTCTATTGTATCATTAAGTTTTACTTTGTTGGTAAATATGATAAACCAAAGAGTAGATGGTTATCTTAAATATTGTTAGATTAATCTTACAATATTAATTCTAAGGAAATACCATAGTTTTATGGTATGTTCGATTAGAAGAATCAAAATCTATTGGCATTGTTTGATTCAAGATAACTATAGTTTCTTCCAAAAGTTATCAAGGTTAGTAGATTGAGTATAGATTGAATATACTCAATAAGACTCCAACCTAGAAGATTGATAAGACACCATTTGTTTATGGAATGTGATGAATCACATTAAGTCTTATAAATGAAGTTATGAATTTGTTAAACTACTTGTAAAGTGAGTTGTAACAAACTAATGTCAGGAACTGTAAATATTTTTTGTAATATCCCAAAAGAGAATAATGTATTGTTGCTCTACTTGCTAAACTATTTAAAGGTAATCTTTAAATTGTTAAAGGCAAGTGGGAGTTTTGTTTAGATCTTGAAAGATTAAAATTACAAAATACATAATCTTCTAAAATACACTAGCAAATATCATAATGAGGCTAAACATGTAAATGATAGACCTCAATATGATGGAATTGTCATTCATAGATCCGTAAGGATATGTCAGATATTTAATATGCTGAGGAATATGAGTTACAGGATCATGGTAAGCCTGTTAATCATAATGATAAATTTACCAAATGTTGAATTGTGGTAAATCAACCATACTATGAATGTTGAGATGCTGTCCATAAAGATAATCAACTTTAGATACGTGGTTTATCTTAATAAATGAATATGAGTTTCTTCAAAGGATGGAAACCCTAGTGGTTTAAATCCTTATGTAGAAATCATATGGACAATATTGTACACATATTTAATGTATGTCTAGTGATAATAATATTAATCATATTTAAGCAATTAACTATGATTGAATATTCTTTTCTAGATACATTAAATAAAAGTATAAAGATTATAATTGTCATACTTAGTTTCACCGATATGAAATTTTGACAATGAATATCAAAACTCTTTGTTGTGGAATTACTTTTATGAGGACGATGAGTAATACAAAGTAGTTTTATGAATTCAAATAATCTTTGATTATGTACAACCGCAAGAATCCATGAATGGATATATGCATGCATCTATGAGATGATTCTTATGTTTAATATTAAATCCATGTTTGATTTAATAAATTAAAATAAGATAGCCCATAAGTATTCCTGAAAGCTAGTGGGAGTATTATTTTCTTAAATCTTATATGTTGTATGGGCAACTACATTCCACCTAAATTAAGTTTTAATTGGGAATGAAACTTTGTTTGTAAGATTTGGAAATAAGACATACAACCTTGGAATATATGTTTATAAACATATGCGGTAAAATAAATGAGTCTAATAAAACATGATAAATACATATCTTTGAAAAGATAGAATATGAATGAGATCCTAAAGTCTAACTTGAAGATTCATCATGTACATCATGTTGTATATAAGATTGTTGTGTCATGCTTGGTTACAAGATGATTTGACAACATTGAAAAGTTGTTAGTGTAATAAATATTTTTAAAGAAATATGTTTGATTTAGAATCACATTCCACACCGGAGATGCTCCTAGATTCTATGGATGAAAATATGGCAATTATTTCATAATTGTCGCTACAACAAACTTGAGTTTTGGTAGGCACCAACATTACACTATAACTGTTTGAAGTTTACGGATGTTTAAAGAGCATATTGTTGTACACAATGATCTTTGGTATAATTGAGATGACACTCAATTCTAGTCATGGTATCCTTGATGATGACCATGTTGACTAGTTATGCTCAACTAAGAGCATAGTTGCATTATACATTAAAGAATAAAGAATACTTTAAAACTTTAAAGTTTTGAAAGATGATTGTCATAAAAGGGTGGTTCAGGTTATCACGCACCTTATGGAATGATATGACAATATCAAGATATGTGTAAACATATATAAGAAATTCACTTATTGAATCCTTGAAATAAGTATTCTCAAAATTCCTATAGATCAAAGTTAATTGAAATTATGCCTTGTCAACAAGTATGATTCTCATGACTTGTGGCAAAATTCATTAACTAGTATTACCATGCATTGATCTATTTAGTATTTGGATAAATGATATTAAACAATTATTATTTATAATGAATTAAAGTACGGTATACGTTTAATTTCATTTATAATATTGTGTCCTGTATTTGCATGTTTAAATCCTTGAATAACTTAAGTTATTCTAAATAGTCCGTTGTCAATCAATAACATGGGAATGATATTGAATTAAGACAAATCTGAGTATTAGTTAGAGTATACTTGAAAGTATGATGATGCGTAGCATGACTAATTTCAGATGATATTCAATGTATTGAGTATAGGACTTATCCCACCCACATGATAATACTTTATGGATCTTTGTCAATTAAGTATATCATGGATATTTATCCTCCGACTTGAGATACCGAGATATGTCATGGATGTAGTGCATTTTGTGAAGCAATCTAACGCTATACGTGAATCGGTAGTTATAAGGGTTGTTTTCGTAAGTGTTGCGAAATCTATGAATCTCGCTTGTAGTCAAAATGGGATTTGTTTCCTTCAAATTTGTTTTGAAGTATAATACTCTTGGGCCCCTCGTAGGGTTGTTAAGATGTTTGCATGGCCATACCCAAGGTCTTCTAGAATATGTTCGGAAGAATTGGTAATCTTGATCAATCACATAAAGCAGAAATGAATAGTTAATTAAGAAATGAGTGAGATCCATATTCTTATTAACATGGTATTAGAAACAAAGGATAAATATGATGATGAATCATCAAACTTGGTTTTCTCCGAAAACCATACACGAGTTGTACCGGGCATTGGCGTGTTGCTAGACGCTAACCAATGTCATTTCACGCTTTGTAAACATATCCAGTGGGAGTCGTTGGAAATGTATATATTTACAAACATGTGTATGTCCGGATTCGAACTTGTGACTACTTGGATTGCACACATTAGCGAATGAGAATTAAAGTTAATAATTAATGTTTATGTTTACGATTAATTATTGCACATTAAGTCCGGTTAATGATCGTTAAGTATTTAACGGAACAATGACTAACGATCGTTAAATGAAAAGAAGGACTAGTAATGGAAAGACTTGAAAAAGTTATGGGTTTATCTTGGGCTTTGCATGGTGGCCGGCCGAGGGGCTTCCAAGCCCTAATCCATAACTTGTTCCCAAAGTTTTCCATCTACTATATAAACAAGGTTAGGTTCTAGGGTTTTCATCACTTGTGCATTGAATTAACCTAGATCTCTCCTCTCCTCCCTCTTGTCCATATTTCGGCCGAACACCCCTTGTAAGGGAGTTTGGTTTCGTTTTTCTTAAACGATGACTTGTGTTAGATCTAGCAATCGCTGATTCGTTGGTTAATTCGTGTGTACAAGAACGTGGTAGTAAGACACTATTCTTACACCATATTGGTTTGAGTTGTAGAACGGTAAGGACAACTCTTCAAACCAATTCTTTGTTTAGCTCAAAGGATCCGACATTCGCAAGAGGTACGTTACGCATACTTTCGTTATTAATTTATTTGTTATGATCTTTAAGTCTTCCGCTGTGTACTCTTGATGTCTTTTTGTTTTATTGTATTTTATATATCATAAACTCAACATAAACAACTTCATGATGTACCAAAGCCTTCGAGCTTATTACCTGTTGTGGTACAACCTGCAAAGATATTCACCTTCATGGCTAGGAAGAGTTATAAGTTCTCTGGAAGGAACACTCCCTTAACTACTTCTATGATGGAGATTGTTCAAGCGATTAGAGATGAGGTTCTTCGCAAGTGAAGAAGAGAAGGTACCGCATCAACTCAAGGTACGCTTCTCAACATACCGCTTCTTCACAAGGTACCGCTGCACAAGAAGGTACTGCAGCTTCACCTACACCATCTCCACATGAACCGAACATGCCGAGTCGAACTAAATCAACTCACCTTCATCTGGAGGAGATGCGGGCGATATACCGCTGAGGGATTGGTTCGGATAATTATGTTTTGACAAGGAATTGGTCGATTCAAGAAAGCTCTTGAGCTCGTTGCACAACTAGTGCGCTTTAAGACCAAATTTAGAAGATTAAAGACTTTTGTATGGCCTTTAATTCAACATCACATGTTATGGGTAAAGTCTCAAAAGAAGAAAGGGAAGAAGTTTAAGAAGACTTCCAAAGGCAAAAAGGTTCAACAACATTCTTCATTCCAATTGGGGAGAAATCTGGAGCAAGATAATTTGAAAGAAGATGTTGAGTTTCATGCAGATAAAGAAGATGAACCTCAAAGTACTGAAGCACAAGTAAATATTGAAAGTACTGAGCCTGAAGAAACTGGATTTCAAAGTACTGGTGTAGAAAGTACTGGTGATCAAGGTACTGCTCTTCAAGGAACACATAGACAAGAGCTGATTACACCAAGGACTCTTAATTTTGAAGAAGAAGCTGGTCCTTCAACAGTCTTACAAGAAGAGGAAGCTGACACACCCATGGTAGAGCACACTGCAAGTGATGATGAGACAGTTGCTCAAATATTGCAAAATCTATCAAGACCAAGAGGTGTTAGTATTCCAGGAGTTGCTGAAGAACAACCTCAAGCTTCTCAACCAGTGTTAGATCCTAAAGATAAAGGTAAAGGAAAATTGGTTGAAACAAAGAAGAAGAAGCTTACACTGGCTGAAATTAGAGCTATTGAAGTGGCTAAGAATGAAGAAGCTGCTAAGAAGTTTCAAGCCGAATATGATGTTGAGGTTGCTCTACCAGTGAAGAAACCTGAAGTTGTTATCCACAAAGACGACCTAGTAAAGCTAAGGAAAGAAATGCCATGATGGCTTATCTAAAAGGACAAGGATATACTGGGTTACAGAAGCAGAATTACTTAGAGATGAAATATTTATATAATGCTGTTAGAGAAGCTTATCAAAAGCAAATTGATAGTATTCTTTCTTTTAAGGATGATGATAAGCAAAAAGAGGATGCTGGAAAAAGAAGTTTAAAAAGAAAAAGAACAACTGAAGCTGAACAGTCATCAAAGAAGATTGAGTTAAGATCTGATACAGTTGATGAGCTGAGAAATTACATAAGAGTTGTCGACTTTGATCATCCTAAATCTAAAGATGTTGCAGTAAAAAAAGTCTAAAATAACTACATTTGAAGTGGTAAAATCAAAAGATGGAGACTATCTGATGTTTCATAGGGAGGATGAAAGCTTTAGAGTGTTCAATTTGCTATGGGATATACTGCACATAATAGATAGAGCAGATCTGTTTCAACTATATCAATTAGTGCAAGAATACTTTGAACATATTCCATCAACTGGAATTGGCTTAGTATTGCTAGGAGATCTGACAACTATCTGGGAAACTGAGGAGACAAGCATCAAGAAATCGGCTAAATCAAGAAAATTGGGAGATTACAAGTCGGAGATTCTTTGAAGAATCAGAGTGCATGCTTTGAATTGGAAGATGGAACTATGATCCATATGTTAGCCGAAAGAAGATATCCTTTGACTAGTGATCTTATGAGAAGGATGATGGATCATGGAATGGAAGTTGAAGAAGAAAATGAAACGACCCTAATGGTTATTGAATTGTATATCGATGGACAACTTGGTCGATGATAAAGCATAATCTTGGTATGATGTTTAAATTATATAAATTTTTGAAAAATAAGTACTTTATTCAGTATCATAGACAAACAAGATTTTAACCAAAGTATCGCTTGCAAGATAAAACCATAAATGATTTTAAAAGAAAACTTTTGTTAAGTGAAAAAAAATATTTTGAAACAAAGGTTAAAAGCAACAAATGGTTTTGAGATGGTTACAACAAAGGTTATTGGTCCACCATGTTTAAACAAAAGGATGGCTAATCCATGAGCAAATGACGGTAAAGATATCTCAAATCCGTTAATAGTTGACAACTTGCTAATAAGTTGTATGGTAATCAACTCACCATATCTGAAATAGTGAAGAGTTGGCTAGCCCACAAGAAAAATGGCTTGTGGTAAAGGTTGTGGAAAAACCATTTATATGGTAATTAGTTCACCATGGTTGCAAGAACTAACTAGTCCAAAAGGGTACGACTTTTGGTAAAGACAAATCAAATCCGTTGATAGCTGATGATTTGCTAAAAATCATATGGTTATCAATGTACCATGGTCTTACACACTTAAAACATTGGCTACTCCAGAGTTAATGGCTTTGGTATAGAGACATCAAAATCCATTAAAAATTTCAATGATTCACCTCTCACAGGAGTTTACACACCTGGAAGTGATGAGAATAGACTGAAACTTAATGAACTGATGTACAAATTGTCATATGTTGCTGAGTAGCTGAAAAGATGGAGATTGCTGATTGTTGCTGTAAAAGATTGTCGATAAAGACTACTTTGATGATGATAATACAAGCACAGGGAATATAAAGACAAACTTTGAAGATAAAGACACAATCTTTCCTTGAAGACAAAGATGTTAAAGTTAAATATACAAAGGAACTTGAAATCAAACAAGTAGAATTCAAGTTAGGGGAGGATTGTTGGGACATAAAGTCAAAGTGCTGATGAAAGTCAAAGTACTGCTTAATGAAGAAAGTCAAAGCATCGCTCACTTATCAAAGTCATCGCAAGGATAAAGGATATTTGTGCAAATCGTTAAGGATTATTATGTAATTCTAGAATGTTCTCGGTTTAGTTTAGTATTACTTGTCATACAAGGAATAGAGTTGTAAACCGACTAGGGTTATCCTTATGCCTATAAAAGGACCCCTAGATTGGCATTAGAGATATATGTTTTAGAGTTTAAAAGTACGAATTCATACGCAGTATTAGAGTTATTAGAGTTGTTAGAGAATCTGTATAACAAGCAGGTTCTAAGTATTAATAAAATCGTTGAAGTTAAAGTTAATTCTTCTTAGCTTTATTGAAGTAAATTCCGCATACTTAATAGAGTTTATTCAGTGTTTCATTGTTAGTGACTTAGGATTTATCCGAAGTTGCTAAGCCCTTACAAGCTATATAAGTTAGTTTGGTTAGAGTATATCGATCCAACAAAAACTCACCAAATTTCCGCTCCAATACTCACACATTGTTCCTCACACCTCAAAACATTTAGTGTGATATTTTTCTCAATTTTAGTAAATTGATTCTAGTCATCCTTACCCCAAAATGGGTCAAATTCTAGTTTTTCCATTTCCTATAACTTTTAAGATATTTTCCAAAATTATCTTAAGTTACTATCTGGTCTTTAGGATCATTTAACTCCACTTGACACTTCAAAATTTTCTAGTGTCATCCTTGGTCATTCATTGGTACTCATAAAAATTCCATTTTTCTTCCATAAAAGGCAATCATTAGCTACATCACTCATTGCCCTTCATCATTTAAGTACTCTTTCACTTAAGACACTTAGGATGACTGAAACACTCAAAGAGGTATAGGTATTAGACTTCACAAACATCATTTTTCTCTCTTCTTATCTGCTGAGAGCCGGATCCCTAGGATTAGCCTAGACGGATCCCTCATTGGAGGGAACCGTGGGATCCGGGTGACAGATTCATGTCAACTCTAGCTAAAACAATCATTTCAAGCTCATCTTGCTAATTTGAACACTCCATCTTATCTTAATTAAGATCCTAGATCAGTACAACTATGAAGTTGACTCTTGTGCATGCTAGTCATCACATTCCAAAGGATCTTAGTGGCTTAAGTCTTGAATGCACTTGCCAAATCTCCTTCTTTATAAACCACATTGTTAAGACTCCTAAAGTCATCATCTTCATCCTTATTTTCAACACTTAGAAACCTTTGCAAACCTCTTTCAATCACCTCATCATGAGGAAAGCTCCTAGTGGTAATTCATCCACCAAAGGACCACCCAAGAAAATTGCTCGTGTTGTACATGAAATTTCCTCAACCGAATCATCTCCCGTTAAATCCACTAATGGTAGGATCTCCCCTCCACCAACCAAACAATCCCATTTCCACTAAACCGTCACCCTTGGTGCCTAGAGCCCTATCATTCACCACCCCACTCTCATCACCACACCTTTACAATCTAGAGGATTTGCCTCCTAGGCCATCCCATCCTCCACCACCGACAACATTCTCCTCTTTAAAAGGAATAGTGGAACAAAATCAAGGTGTTGAGTCAACACTAGCTCCGGCTTCTTTTTCTCCTTCACCATCAAATAATCCCTTTTGGATTATGAGAAATCATCAAAGTCAACCACCCGACCACATGGAATTAGACACCTCTTTACCTCCACCATCATCCTTTGTTGAGCCATCATTGAATGTGCCTCCACCAATCCCTCCTTCGTTTGAGGATCCTCAACCTCATTCACTAGAACCACCACATCAAGCCGCTCTATCTTTACCACCACCTTTTCCAAGCCATGACAAGGATTGCTATCATTGTCAACACGTTGAAGGCTTGATACATGAACTACGTGAAGAGCAACGTTTCATGTTTTATCACCTCCTCGAACGTTTCGATGAGGTCAACAAACCTAAACAACTGTGAGCTTAAGGATTAAAGTAGTGTCCTAGTCTTAAGCTTAACTTAGAACGTTTAGGAATCACATTTCATGCTTAATCATCTTCTTAAACGATTGGACCAAATCAATAAGTCCACCCATCTTTAGACTCGAACACATTGATGCTTTTTAAGCTTTTGGTCACTTATTAGAATTAGTAGAAAATGTATTACATGGTTAAATCATTCTCTTAGTTTTAGAGATTTGTAGATCATTTCTCGTAGTTTTATTGAATGAATTTACGTGTTTTATGCCATATTATCTTGAGTGTATATTTTGTGCAAAATTTCATATCTCACTTTGATGTTAACATCATTTGTTACATAACTATGGTTGAATTCTACTTTCAGACAGACGGATCCCTCCATTATGCTTAGACGGATCCCTCCAAGGAGGGAACCGTGGGATCCGTGCAACAGAAGACTAGTTTTCTACTAACTTGAGTCTTATTTGCAGGAAATTATGCATTATATACTTGTTTTCTAACATTTGTTTTGTAGATTTTCAATACACACATGAAGACTTTGACACCCTAAGCTAGGGGGAGCTTTGTGTCAAAGCAATACATTGCAAAATCACTTGCAATATTAGGATTACATGTCATGACGTCCCTTTGCAAAGTTGCAATCATCAAGGGGGAGCATATTCGTCACAAAGACGAAATCTTTTGCAAACAAAGTTGCAAATGAACTAGCTTAGGATTATTTTTCTCTTGACACCCTTACAAAGGGATGGACTCGTCAAGGGGGAGTTAAGACGAGAACTCTTCTCATTACTTACTCTCTATCTTTTTCTTATTATATTTTTTTTCTTCACATTTTTTTTCATACAACAATGTGTTAGTTTTTTTTCGAAGCTCTTTTTGTTTCGACAAAAGGGGGAGAATAAAGCAAAAACTACAATTCAAACTTTTACGAATTTTAGTTTTTTCTTAAAATAGATTTATGTTTTGTCATCAACAAAAAGGGGGAGATTGTTAATACAAATAAGCCGTAAAAACGTTTATTTATATTTTACGGTATTCTATTGTTTTGTCGATAACAAATGTAAAATCATTTTAACGAAACGTATAAAATACGTAAATGGTTTGAGCCAATAGTTTACTAACACACATACGTTTTCACATAAAACACTAAACAAGTAAAAGTGGTTTTATGATTTAGTAATATATATGTACAACAGCTAGTGTTTACATATTGGGTAAATATATACATAACTAGTATGTATTATAATGGGTAATATAAATGGGTATAAACTTAAAGTATTTGACTCATTGACCAAATACATTGAATGTAGTTGGGTACAACCCAAAGTCCATGACCTATAACCCATTGCATGACATCATGCTCAAGTCATATATAGATATTATCCATGACCTATGGTTTTAACCCATGACCCATGGACTAGATGCATTGCATCTAGTAGATACATTGAATCTACTTTATATCCATGATCCATAACCCATGACCCATGACCCAAGACTCATGGGCAAAAAGGAGCGTCCCACGGATCCCCGATGTGTACTCTGACGGATCCTCAGTGAGGATCCGTGGGATCCGTGGAACGAGAGCTATTTTTCCTCTATAAATAGTGAGCCATTTCTTCATTGTTTCTCACCCATTTCTCACATATTTTCTCTTTGAGTTATAAACTCTAACCTCGAGATCCAAGTGATCTATGTATGTAGTTTTGTTTTTGTGTGATTCTCTAGGTTCCTCTTAAGGAGAGATCACCATCTTTTGAAGACGAGCAAGCTCAAGTCCATGAGTTGCCATGCTTCGTTATCATCAAGACTCATCGAGGTTCTCTTGTTGATAGTTCTTCTTTCTCATAAGAAGTGTAGTGTTGAAGACATTAGTGAAAGATGTCTAAAGGGTCAAGGCGAAGACATTAGTGAAAGGTGTCGAACGTCCGTATTGAAAGCACTAGTGAAGGGTGCTTAGAAGTCAAGGCTAAAGGCATTAGTGAAGGGTGCCTAGAAGTCAAGTCACAAGGCATTAGTGAAAGGTGCCTTAAGATCGAGTCAAAGGCATTAGTGAAAGGTGCTTAAGGTGTACATTCGATATGGTGTGTTCGATGTACATGATAGATTAGTATTGGGTCAAAGGATATTGATATCCTTGTTGATGTTGTTATAAGGAGTGGATCTCCTTTGGGGTTAGTTGTTGTTATAGTGTTGGGTAGTAGTTCCTCCATTGTAATGGAACTCGGTACTTAGCATAGTACCGGATAAAGGGTAGGCGACGTTGTGATAGGTGTGGTTCTCCCTTGTGAAAGACCCCGGTGGTTAGCCTAGTACCGGAAAAAGAGTAGGCGACGTTGTGAAGGCTTCTCCGCCATAAGGAGTTGGTGTCGTGTAGTGTTTACGAACTCTCGAGTAGGTGACTCGGGGAGTGGAGTAGGGCAAGGAAGGTGTCCTTGTAGCCGAACCACTATAAATACTCGGGTTGTGGTTTTGTGCTTCTTACTCCTTATTCTTTCATTACATATTTATATATGCTTGTCTATCAACATCCAACACACACATTTAAATAGATTGACGTAAGTCAATCTAAATAGTTTAAAACCAAGTTTTAATCGGTAAAACTATTCAACCCCCCTTCTAGTTTTCCACAATACCCACAACGTCATCTTCCATTTTTGCTTTCAGTTCACCGTTCATGTTATTTAGTGGGTCCTGAACTTTTACATTTTGTTCGCTGTTGGTGTTTTGCTACCTGACTATTTAAACTAAGATCTTATTACTCTTTATCTGTGATAGACAACAACATATATCCTCCAACTTCAAGATTTGAGAAATTCCACAAATCATAGAGATAAATGATTATGATTTAGAATTCCATTTATGATTTGTTTACTCCCAATGGATAAAAAAAGCTTGATACTTACACTTGGTGCACTCCTTAGAAACAATTTATAATTCACAAATCGCTCAAAGAGACATGAATATTTAGTGATTTCATCTGATTGGTTAACGGATAGTATTTAGGCTTATTTTTTAGTTTGTATGCTATTCGGGGATTAGTGGATATGTGTTTGTGATTGTTTAAGCTTTGTAATAAGTCTGATGTGTGACCGTAAGTGCTAATTTTACATGCTATGATACAAGTTGTGCTTTCGTAATACAACATACATTAGTGCCACGCTCTTTAACTTACAACCAATGGTTGCGCGATTTTTGTCATGTGATAATAAATATATGTCCACACTTTGTGTGTATTTTTTACTTGCCAGGTGTGAGAAAAAAAAGGGGCCAACATTTTTTTTAAACCGTTACTGTTCTCTCAAAAATACATTAAGAGAAGGTTGTGAGGGTACCATTGTTCCCAAGTAGCCAAAATGAACCATCCTTTTTCCTTTATCTCCACCAAAACTGATACATAACTTCACAAGAGATTATCTCATCAATGACCCATCACAATTCTTAGGTGCTGATAATATTGTGAAGCCGCCACTTAAAATTGAGTCGTCATTTGACATTGTAAAGAGTTAAAATAATTAAAAAATGAGGAGCTAGGGCTTTAGCCATTACTGTTCACATGTTGAGCCAAAGATGAGCCATCCCTCTTCTTCCTTTATCACCCCCTCCATCTTTCATCTAAAGTATTCACACACCATTTCAAGCCAAGTCGTTTTCCCCTTTTATCTTTACTGACCTCTCTTCTTCACATCCGTTTTAAATCAACAAACTTATAAGTTTTTTTCTTACATACGTGTCATCAAATGAATCTATAACCGATCACTCATCAAAATCACAAATCTAAAAGTTCAATCAAAACCTACCGGCTCAAACAAAGGCTAGATTGAAGGTTCATATTAATGGTATGTTGTAAAATTTATGTCTAATCTATAATATTTTTTGTTAAGTTTAAAATTTTGTATATGTTAAATGTTTTTAGGTGCGAGTATAGTTTAATTTAGAAACCATTTACTCTTCCAACATATGCAATAATATCGTATACAAACACTCCGTCGTAACGTGCATATTATAATCCTCGTTAAACTTTATATTCTACTATTTTAGATCATTTATTTATATTTACATTCTTATTAGAAAGAAAGCCACTTTAATATCAAAACTAGGGGTGAGCATGGTTAGGTTTTTGGCTACAACCGAAACCGAACCGAAATATTTGGTTTTTTATAAAAGTCAAAACCGAAACTGTTCGGCTTATGACAATTCAGTTTATTCGGTTTATTATCGGTTTCGGTTTGATTTTTCGGTTATTTCGGTTTTTAACCGTTTATATTTGGGTTTATACCAACAAATTTATTTTACGTATAAAATTTGTTATTCTTCTTTACTTTTTTATATCAAACTGAGTCTAATAATGTTTATCTCATATTTCTACAATTACATACATATAAATGAGACACATACACGCAAGTGAACATACATATAGTATAATCAGTGCCACATATTTATTGATATATTGTCATTTATACACACGTACATGAGAAAGAAGCATATAAACGTTAACATAAATATATTATAAATCCACCTACAAAATGATATGAAATTATAATTTTGATTTATTTAATTATATATATACAGGATAAAGATCAAATAAAAAGACAAATATCCGTAAAAAGATAAAAAGATTTTTTTTTAAAAAAAATTTCTCGAAAAATTTCACAAGATCGGGTATGATGGTGCGTGAAAAGTTGTGAAAAAACTTTTTTCTAAAAGTGGATATTTTTCCAAAAAATTATGAAGAAATACGTTTCAAGATTAAATCGTTTTTGTGCGATTAAAATTGGTTTTCACCCAACTTCGTTTGACTTTTTTTCATCAAAACTCAAAATTTTAAAAAAATTTCACAAAAGTTTTATCGCACCAACATATCCGATATTGTGGAATTTTTTGGAATTTTTGAGAGTTTTAAAAAAAATAATTTTTTTTATTCTTTACGGATATTTGTCTTTTATTTTAACTTTACCTTTTATATATATATATATATATATATATATATAATATGGTTCGATTTTATGGTTCAAATTTTGGACGACAACCGAATCAAATTTTTGGTTTTGAAAAAGTAATGATTGAATCATTGGTTTTCTGTTTGGATCGGTTATTTCAATTCGGTTTTGTTCGATTTTTGGTTGGATTTCGTTTTTTTCTGATCACCCCTAATCAAAATTTTATTTTGTAGGTAGAAAATAAATAAATGTTTTTGTAAGTGATACTGCAACGCGAAAAATAAAATGACACTCGCTTGAAAAATTATTTTGAAAAATAATCCCGAAATGCCTCTTTGCCCCGATAAAAAAGTACAACATTCACTCCACAACATACAACCCACCATCTCAATCCCAAAACCAAACCGACCTCTCCACATTTTAGGGCTTCTTCTTCTTTTTATATCACCCCTTGAAACAAACAAACAAACCCTCCCATCTCTCCTCCCTCAAAACCCCCCCTACACAACCACCATGCCGTTATTCCTAACGGACGAAGAATACACGCGTTACTCACACGACCCCTCCCTTATCACACAAAAAGCAGATTCATTCATCAAAGACCTTTACAACCAACTCGAAACTGAAAAAGCTCAATTCGATGCGCAATCGATAACCGCGGAACAGACGTGTGCGTTGCTGGAGCAGAAATATGTCTCGCTTAAAGTCGAATTCGATTCTCTTCAGTTACTATGTGATGAACTTAAGTCTAAGGATGAAGAGCGTCTTTCGGAGGTTGCCAAAGTTCAGGCGGATAAGCATCAGATTTATATCCAATCGGTATAAACTTTTCTTTTTGATTATTTATTTTTATAAAAGTTGTGGTATGTATGTGTAGTATGTCAGGATAAGTTGCTGAAATGAATGCGTCGGCTTAGTTTTCATAAGAGCTTTTAGATTTATATTCACACAGTATAAATTTATTATTTATTTTGTTTTGTATTATGATGCGTGTTTAGTAAAACTATCACTAGCTGTTTGTTATGTAGAAGTGTTTGGTAAACGTAGGTGTATGAAACTGTAAAGTGTTAAATGACAAAAAAAGTACCTACGAAACTGTAAAGTGTTAAATGACAAAAAAAGTTAAACGCTAATGCTGTGCTTCTTCCATTTGCATTCGTAAAGTAGCGTTTAGAGAAGATAAGGTTGCGTTTAGTTGTGGGAAAACACCCTTGTTTTCCACAAAATGTTTTGTGGAAAACAAGGAAAACAAAGATCGCGTTCAAATCAACGTTTTCCAACAAAATGTTTTGCAAAACACAAATCCCCTATTTCCTAACTTAACAAGGAAAATTACAAAACAAATTTTAGTTGTTTTCCTTTTTAACCCTCAACTCTCCCTCCCTTTCTTCAAAACAGAAAATAGAAACATCAACTAAACGCATTTTCTATATTTTCAAAGGTTTTGTGGAGATTAATTCTCCTTCCAAATTTTTACAAAACTAGAGATAGAAAATAAGAGAATTTGTTCTCCAACTAAACGCACCCTAAACGTTTGTTGCAAAGTATATTAATGTTTAAGCGGATTAGCATTAAATTTATATTCAATTGGTATAACTTTTCTTTGTTAGTTTGTTTTATTTGAGTGAAGTTTATGTTATATGTTATAAAATGTGATTTGTTAGTTTGTTATATCATGAATTTAGCATTTGGTTATATCATAAAGTATAATAAGTAGTTATAAGCCGCTTAAGAGTAATCATATTTGAAGAGGTGAGACGGAGGTTGCGAAGTGGATAAACACCAGATTTATATTCAATTTCTTACACATTGTGTTTTTATTTATTTGTAAAAGTTATGGTATAATATGTCTAGTATGTTAGGATGAGTTGTTGAAATGAATGCGTAGTCGGTATTAGCGTGTTTGAACCTTCGCAGCCTCCGTTTCACATTCTCCAAAAATAATCTCCTAAACTACTTGCTCTTAAGCCGCTAATATAAATATAATTGAATTTCTTAGTTTTGTAAGCGTGTTTGAGTGTACTTTATTTTAAAATATAAGTATAATTGAAGTTGTTATTAGCGGCTGAAGAGCAAGTAGTTTAGGAAGTTATAACTGAAAAAGGTAAAATGGAGGTGCAAATGTTTAAGTGGATAAGTATCAGATTTATTTTCAATCAATATAACTTTTGTTTGCTTAAATTGATTGTATTTGAGTGAAATTTAGCTTATATCCTATAAAATTGCTGTTTGTTAGTTTGCTGCAAGTGCTTATTATTATTTCTACTCATTGATAAGCAGTTAGAAATTGTGTTTGGACGTTGGTTATATTGTGAAGTCGTTTAGGAAAATGTAAGGCTCAAGCAGAGAAGCACCGATTTATATATATAGGCACTTTGAAGTTGTGTTAAGATTTGGGATGTTATAAGTATAAATACGTAGTTATTAACGGCTTAAGAGTAAGTAGTTTAGGAAATAATATACGAAAAAGGTAAAAAGAAGGCTGCGAAGTTTCAGGCGGTTAATCATTACTTTTGTTATATAGTTAAAAATTAGGGCTTGCTGCTCTATTGGACTAATTGATTAGTTCTTGAAATTATTGTCCTATTGAAATGTTTAAGAAGGTGTTTAGGATTTGGTTATTTTGTCGAATATAAATAAGTAGTTAGTAGCGGCTTAACAGTAAGTAGCTAAGGGAATAATATTTGAACAAGGTTAAATGGAGGCTGTGAAGGAAGGTTCAAGGGGATAAGCGTCAGATTTATCTGTATTCAATATAAAATAGATTTAAAAAAGTGATGGTATATGCAAGTTATGTGGTATATTACTTTGTGTTATAGGGTATTAGGGTTTGTTAATGTGAACATTTGGTGCAAATTAATTAGATAATGGAAGCTGTGAAATGTATTCACAGAGGCTGTTGGGTTTCTTATTATTATTTTTTAATGATCAGCAGTTTGAAGTGCTTGTATCTTAATAACGCTTTTGCTTAATGTGTTTTTCAGCAAGCAGATTAAGCAATTTTACAAGCGCTTGAAAATAAAAAAAAGTTTACTAGTATTCTTTTAGTCATAGCTTTTTGCTATTACAAAATGAGCAAATTCAAATACTGTTTCGTGTAGCTTCTTTTTATGCAGAAAAAAATCAGCAATCTCAAACAGCATCTTATGCTAAGCTTATTTGTTGAAATCAATGCCATAATAGTGTTCGAATAGGTCTATGATATATGCGATTATGAGGTCTCATGCTTGTTAGATGCAAAGCTGTGAACATTTTTTGCATTTTTTTGAAGTTGTGAATGCTCACTCTGGAGTCCGGACCGACTCATTTGTGATTGGAACAGTTGTACTATTGAATTGTTTGATGCGGGTGCATGTTTTTAGTGTATTTTTGGGCTTATAAGTGTATTTTGTTGGCTTATTATTAATCTAATGAAAAATATGCAATCTTCTTTTTAATCTAATGAAAAAATGTTAATTTGATCTAAAGAAGTGACAAAGGAAACTGAAGTAAACCACTTAAGGGTGGCCTAGTGGCAAAAGGCTTGTGACTATAACTCTAAAGTGGCCACGCCAACCTCCTGAAAAGGGAGGGATTTACCTGGTTTGAGTCTGTGTGGCGGTGGGTTCAAACTTCAAACCCCGTGGATTAGTCGGTCAAAAGGTCGGAAATCATGGTTACCAAAAAAAAAAAGGAAACTGAAGTGCATACTCTGCTTTAATCATCTTATGTAATGGTGATTTGAATTGGAGATTGGATGGTTGATTTTGATCTACTCTTTAGCTGTTCTCATAGCTTCTTTTTATAAGTTCTGTCTTGATCTGCTTGTGCTGCTATGTGATTGTGAATGCTCAATAGGAACGCTTAACCTTGTAGTATCCCTATTAAAATGTGGACAGCCTCATAAGAAATATAGTTTTGGCTTAGATTTGGCTATTTTTGGTAGTGTTAGAAAGGCTAGTAGCTGTAGTCTTTTGACATCGTATGTATGATTCTTCTGCTATTTCTATGGAATTGCATATACTCTTAATCCATCTTGAAGCGACATATATGCTATGAGGTTAATTTTTGCTCATTTTTTGTAGTAGACTGCATTTTTGGGCATGCCTTTGTTACTTTCAATTTATAGGAGATTCTTGAATGTTGTTTGAAGTCGAGAAATCATTTGGGTTTATTAGTATAACACCTGTCTGGTATCTTCTTTTTGCGTTTATATCTTCACACATATGTTACCTTAGCGGTATATGAAGACGTGCCTGTTATGTGTATTGTAGATGAATATTGAAGTGACCCAAACGCAAGCTATAGTCTAAAAAAGTGACACTTTCTATTGATCACTATTATAATTGCATTTATTTATTTCATTTGCCTATGTGTTTTTTTCTGTGGGACTTTTTTTAGCATCTTTGATATTGGAATAATCCTGCAAACTGTTTTATATATGCAAGTGATCTGATTGAACTGTTCTTTTTATTCTTCCAGATTGGCAAGGATGGGGAGATTGAACGGCTGTCACTAGAAGCTTCAGAGCTCAAAAAATCCAAAAGTCAATTGCTTCATTTAATTGAGCATAAGGATTTAGAGATTAATGAGAAGAATTCCAGCATCAAGTCGTATCTTGACAAGATTGTCGCTTTGACTGACACCGCTTCTGCTAAAGAGTCACGGATCAATGAACTTGAGGCTGAGCATTCGTGTTCACGCTTCTCTGGCTCGATTGTCTCAAGAGAAGGAGTTAGTTGAGAGACACAACCTTTGGCTTAATGATGAGTTGACTTCCAAAGTCAACAGTCTTTTGGAGCTGAGGAAGGTACATAATGAGCTGGAAGCAGACATGTCTTCAAAGCTTGCAGACCTGGAGAGAACGTACAATGATACGTCTAGCTCGTTGAAGTGGAAGGATGATAAAGTCAAAGAGCTTGAGTCAAAGCTAGAAGCTTTACAGAATGAATTCTGTTCCTCTAAAGATGCGGCTGCCGCAACAGAGGAGCGATTGTCTGCTGAGCTGTCCACTGTAAACAAACTTGTTGAACTTTATAAGGAGAATTCTGATGAGTGGTCCAAAAAGGCAGGAGAGCTTGAAGGTGTTATTAAAGCTCTGGAGACACATGCAAGTCAAGTTGAAAAAGATTATAAAGAGCGACTTGATAAGGAAACATCCACCAGAATCGAATTTGAAAAAGAGGTTTCACGTTTGAAAGAGAAACTCGAGAAATGTGAAGCAGAGTTGGAAAAATCTAGGAATTCTGACCAGAGTAATCTTCTACAATTGGGCAGTTACAATACTAAAGCATCTGGAGACCATATGGATGTGAACAATGCTGGTGATAATAATTTGATGCTTGTTCCTAGTATTCCAGCTGGCATTTCTGGCACAGCATTAGCTGCTTCTCTTCTTCGTGATGGTTGGAGTTTAGTTAAAATGTATGAGAAGTACCAAGAGGCTGTTGATGCTCTGAGACACGAGCAATTGGGTAGAAAACAGTCGGAATCAGTATTGGAACGTGTGATGCATGAAATAAAAGAAAAAGCTGATGTCATTATGGATGAAAGAGCCGAACACGAAAGAATGGTTGAAGCATACGATACACTAATTGAAAAATTGCAGCATTCTCTTTCCGAACAAAGTGCTCTTGAAAGAGCCATTCAGGAGCTCAAAGCTGAATTTAAAACGACATGAACGCAACTACAATTTAGCCCAAAAGGAGAACACTGATCTTCAAAAACAAGTGACTGTTTTGTTGAAGGAATGTCGTGACATACAGCTTCGTGGTGGTGGATCTTTTAGTTATGATTCGTCTGTTGAAAACCAGCTGAATGTTATTTCAGATAATGATGATGTGTTTTCTGAGCGGTTGCTGACTTTCAAGGATATAAATGGATTAGTTGAACAGAATGTACAGCTTCGGGGTCTGGTTCGTGTTTTAACCGAGCAGATTGAGAGTAAAGAAGCGGAGTTAAAGGAGAATTTTGATGAGGAGTTGCAAAAACACACCAATGAAACTGCTTCTAAAGTTAATGCAGTTTTGGCTAGAGCGGAAGAACAAGCACAGATGATTGAATCACTTCATACATCTGTTGCAATGTACAAGAAATTATACGAAGAAGAGCATAAACGTCATCTTTCTCATTCACAATTATTTGATACACCACCAATGGAAATAAGAAACAATGTTCCACTTTTACTTGAAGGTTCTCATGATGCTTCAACAAGGGCACAAGAAAAAGCTTATGAGCGTATAAAGCTTCTAGAAGAAGAGGCAACAGGTTTAAGAGGTGAGATCATTACACTAAAGTCACAGAATAACAAGTTGAGTTTAGAAGCAACTTTTGCACATGAGAAATTAGAACGGTTCATGAAAGATTTTGATCATCAACGGGAAGAAACAAATGGAATCATAGCAAGAAATGTTGAATTTTCACAGTTGATAGTGGATTACCAAAGAAAGATCCGTGAAGCTTCTGAATCTTTGCATATTGCTGAAGACTTGTCACGGAAGTTAAACATGGAAGTATCTGTTCTGAAGCGGGAAAAAGAAATATTGGTAAATTCTGAAAAACGAGCATTTGAAGAGGTTCGTAGTATGTCAGAGAGACTTCAGCAGTTGCAGGCTACTCTGAACACAATTCAAAGTGCTGAGGAGGTTCGGGAAGAAGCAAGAAGTGCTAACCGAATGAGTCAAGAAGATTATGTTAAAAGAGCTGAGCGAGAATGGGCTGATGCGAAAAAGGAACTTCAAGAAGAACGTGATAATTCCCGTAAGCTTGCACTGGAGCATGAATCTGCTATGCGTGGGTCCATGCAGCGTATTGAAGAGATGAGTAAAGAGTTGGCAAATGCTTTGCGTGCTGTTAATGATGCTAATGCTCGTGCATCTGCTGCTGAAGAACGTTTATCTCACTTTGAGAAATCAAAGAATTCAGAAGTAAATAACGAAAATGCTCTTGTCACTACTACTAAAGACGACATGGTTGTTTTAAAGAAGAGATTGAGAAGTTAAGAGTAGAAGCACAAAATAACAAAGATCACATGCTTCAATACAAGAGTATAGCACAAGTGAACGAAGTTGCATTAAAACAAATGGAAGAATCACATGAAAATTTTAAAGCCGAAGCAGAAAAAGTGAAGAAATCGTTAGAAGATGAAGTGCTGTCACTCAAAGAACAGGTAAATCAGCTTCAAGATGGTTATAATTTAAAGGCAAAAGAAGCAGCTTCTGCTGCTACATCACAAGAAGAAGCTCTTTCTTCCGCATTGTCTGAAATTTCTACATTGAGGGAAGAATGTACCACCAAAATGTTGCAAATCGAGAGTTTAGAGTCACAAATGTCAGCCATGAAAGATAATTTGGAGAAAGAACATCAAAGATGGCGAACTGCTCAAGACAATTATGAAAGACAGGTTATATTACAGTCTGATACAATCCAAGAGCTGACCAAAACATCACAAGCATTAGCCTCACTTCAGGAAAAAGCAAATGAGCTCCAAAGGGTATCTGATATTCTCAAAGACGAAAACAGTGAGCTAAAAAGCAAATGGGAATCTGAAAAGTTGGTTCTTGAAGAAGCAAAAAATCAAGCCGAAAAGAAGTTTAATGAAGTTAATGAACAGAATAAAATATTACATGATCAACTCGAGGCATTACACATTAAATTGGCTGAGAAGAGTCAGGGGTCTGTTGCAGAATCTTCTGGAAATGTTGATGATGGTGGACTGCAGAATGTGGTGAAGTATTTAAGGCGGTCCAAAGAGATAGCCGAGACCGAGATTTCGTTACTGAAGCAGGAAAAACTACGGTTACAGTCACAGCTCGAAGGTGCACTAAAAGCTGAATCAGCAGCTCAAGACCTGCTCCGTGCCGAGCGGGAAAATTCCCGATCTGTGCATTTCACAGAAGACGAGTTTAAAGCATTGCAGGTTCAAGTTAGAGAAATGAACTTACTTCGTGAAAGCAATGTACAGCTTAGAGAAGAAAACAAACATAATTTTGAAGAATGTCAAAAGCTGCGCCAATTTACACACACATCTAAAGTGGAAGTTGAAAATCTACAAAATTTGCTTAGTGAAAGACAAAATGAGGTGACAGCCTGTAAGAGAGAGATAGAGACACAAAAGAAGGACCGTAACAATCTTGAAAGAAGAGTTAGTGAGCTTCTTGATAGATTGAAAGAAATAGATCCTGAAGATTATGGTCGGATGAAAGTAGATGTTCAGCAGATGAATGTGAAGTTATTAGATAAAGACAGACAGTTGGAGGAGATTAAAAAACTTGTTTCTGAGAAACAAGATGTGGTATTACGGTTGGAGCAGGAACTTTCTAGAAGCAAAGTGGAAATAGATGAACGGGAGTCAAAGATAAAAAGTATTGTGCAAACTGAGGCTGCGCTGAAAGCGGAAGCTGACAAGCACAAGAAATTTGCTTTACAGTTCAAAAAAAAGAGTGAGAGCTTGGTGAAGGAGAAGGACATATTGACGAAGAAGAGTCTTGAGCTTTCTAAACAGTTGACCGATTCTAACGCAACAAAAAGGAACAATGCTGACACTGTGGGCGAACAAGCTGAGAAAGATACACGAATTCAGATGCTTGAGAAAACTGTTGAGAAACTAAGAGATGAATCGCGAGAGATAGAAGAGAAAGATACAAGGATTCAGATGCTGGAGAAAACTGTAGAGAGGCTAAGAGAGGAGGTTAAAAAAGGAAAAGATGAAGTTAGGGTTGAAAAGGCAAAGAATCAGAAGACTGAAAGCGAAAAAGAAATCCGTGAATCTCAAGAGAAGTTAAAACTGGTAGAAGACACGGAGAAAACAAGAAAACATACTTCTGGAGTGGGAGCCCCTTCCCCTACAGGCGGTTCAACTGGTGACTATGTAGATCCACCGCCTGTTGCCACCACAGGTGAGGGGTTACCGCTACACCGGTATCTACTACCATGGCGTTGGTAGTTCCTACAGCACAGAACAGGGTAGAGACTGCAAAGCTGCCAGTTACATCCAAACCAAAAGTTCCACCACGTAGATTGGCTCGCAAATTAGTTCGGCCCAATATTGTGAAACCTGAGCAACCAAAGGGTGATGCTGATATGTCAGAAACTATTGGAGCTAAAACACAGTCATCTGCACGTAAACGCCCTTCTGCCTCAGAGGAACAAGAAGGATCAAATGCGCGTGAAAGCAGCAGTGCTGATGTGGCAGCACCTCTTGTTAAGAAGTCCAAAGGTTCAGAACCACCACATGAGGGTGGTGTTGAGCTTCAAAGCACTCTGATAACTTCAGATACTCCAGAAAGTGTTCCTTCATTCACTGAAGAGAATGTGGGAGATGAAAACCAAACCATGAAAGAGGATGAGGAGGTTGATACTGGTGATGATACGGCAGTTGAGGATCAAACAGAGTTTCAGAATGATAGAAGTGATATTGGGGAAGAGAATATGAACAAACCAATCGAAGCTGAGGTTTCTGAGGATCCACTGAAGGACACTGAGATGGAGCACGAACAATCGCAGCCAGCAACAGGTGAAGCTGAAAGTGAGCCTGAAGATGGTGAAATGGTTTCGGATTCTATGATTGGTCAAGAAGATGGTGGTCAAGAAATGGGGGAAAGTCAATTGGTTGAGCATCAGATTAGGTCACCTTCGCCTATGCCAGTTGAAGATGAAATGCCAGAAGACACCCTCGGGGATATGGAGGTCAGTTCTCCATTGTTAACAACGGAAGACAATGAAGACAAAAATGAAGAAGGTGAAATTGAAGCAGATGAGACGACTCCTGAGAGTTCAACCGATAAGCTAAAGAATGATGGAAATGATGAAGCGGGGTTCATGGCTGAAGAGGCTGCAATTGATGACATTCCTACTGTCACCACTACGACTGCTATTGTAGTCCCTCCTGTAGCTGAGAAACAATCGGTCACTTCTTCGATGGCAGAATCCAGTGCTGGAAATCAAGATGGTAGTGCTGTTAGTATTGTCTCTACATCAGGGCCCACAGAAGTAAAACCAGAAGAGTCAGTTGCTGATACGGTTTCAACGACCATTAACTTGAATGAAAGAGCTAAGCTAAGGTCTCGGCAAAGATTGGCCGGGAATCAATCATCACCCCCTGTTGCTAGGGGCCGGGGAAGGATTCCACGGGTCGAACTCTAGGTGGACGCACAGGCCGTGGTGGTCCAACATCTGGCTCTTAGGGTATGTAATTTTAATTCTTTCACGCTTCTTTATCTATCTGTATCTAATATATCATCGTTGGATCTTTATATCAACTGTTTATGGAACTTATAGGAATGTGATAAAAAATGGTGGCTGCACCTGATGTTGACCTGCTTGATCTCTCAATATCAGGTACTTCTGAAATATTTAACTCTGTGCTTGGCCATTCAATTTCTTTTCAAACTCTGCTTGTTATGTGGCCTTTGTATCGACCTCATTGGTTCAGTCTTCTTTTGCTAGTTGAACTGTATATGTTATGTGGGCTATTCTTTATTTTTATGTATGTGGGATATGAGTGTAAGGTACGGCAAACGGCAAGAAAGTGTCTAATGGATTGTATGATTAGCTTTCAGAACATTGTGTTTGATCTTCGTTTGCTATAGTTATATTAGGCAAGCTATCTGTAATCTCATTTTTATTGGATGAAGTGATGGAACTGTTGTGTTTCTGATAAGAACGGCAAAGATTTTGTCATAATCTAATCAAGTTCAAAACAAGAGCTATGCTTTGTTTGATTAGCTTTCTTTAAAACTTGATCCATGCAATTATAATACTCCATTCTTCAGGATTCACAAACTTTGTCAGATTTAACTTTCATTATGTCACCAATCTTATTATTATCACTTTGACTTATGTCATTACTCATTAGCTCTTTGGATGCAGAAAGGAGCAATTAACTAGATGTTTTGATAAAAGCTGAAGGAGTTGATGTTAATATTCAGTGTCTTTTAGAGCTGGTGGTGATAGAGGTTCGTTCAAAAAGATTTATTTCTGTGCAGGCACGTTGTCGCATATATAATTTTATAACATCAACCAATGATTTTGTTATTATATTGCAGGAATTCTTTTGGGCAACAAAAGGAGAACTTAAAAATCATCTGATTGTACTAGACTTTTTCTATTTGAAATTCAGTCAGCCTGCATATATCTTCTTAAGTACATCTATGGTTTTTAGACCTTCACAAGGTATTTTTGGTATGAAACACTCGGTTGCATGGTTTTTCGCAGAAAGACTTTGGGAGCTGAAGTATATTGAACTAGTTGCATGTTTAAGTCATTTCTTTGTAAGCATGAGTAGACCCATATGAATTTTGCAGTTCCCCCACTGTTATTGCATTTTGAAACCTGCAACATATTATCTAATCAGGTGAATCTGAAAGAAGTTGTTTTTAGATTTGTTAGTTGGTTTTGTGGAGTTGCATAAATAAAGCTAGTAAGCTTAGCTTGTTAGTTTTCAGTATGGTTTATTGCCACTCTGGTCAGGTAGGGCAAATGGTTGAGTCTGAATATGCAACACATATAAAAATTGTTGGCTGCTCAGCGCTTGTAAATCTTTCGAACAAACTTTTTTATTTTTAAGGATTTTAGAGACTTTTAAGAATATTGTTAATATTGGTGATTGACGTTTTAAGGATTTTATTGGCAGAATTATGTGCTGAATGACTTCACTAGATTTTGTAAAGGAAATAAGAAATAAGCGGACATCTCTAAAATTGGCTCCAAGTATATTCCCATCAGTATTGGTAGCGTGGATGATATTATAGCACATAGGAAAGATAGTTTATTTTTTATTGCTCTTACAAGCTTCCTTACCCCTGGGACCATATATCAGTGCGACTTAAAAAGTGGCATTCCAGATTTGAAAATATTCCGGGAAATTGTGGATCCTGGATTTAATCAGACCCTAAACCAAGCCCCAATTACTGCACCGCGTGTAGGTAGACATATCATATAGTCAATAGATCCAATCGGCTTGCAAATGTAACCTCCTAAATTGTGTTCTGAGAAAGGATTATTGGATCTTTAGTGTAATATTAGTGTTTATTATTATTATAAGGAATATATATTGATAATCTCTAAACCTGAAAAGTAAAAATGTTACCGCAACCCAACCCGATTTGACATCCCCTAAAGACTTTATCTGTATTGATTTATTACCCAACCCACCGCCCACCCATCTATTACCTACAATGTAAACTACCCGCATAGCGAAAAGACAACTGAAGTCTTACATTAATTTGCAAGTAAAAAATGATCTGATTGCAAAGCTATTTGCTCAGGATTAGGAGGGCGATGTCACTATTTTTATGTCGGTTACCTTAGCTCAGGTGCATGTTAAGTAATCTCTAAGGAAACCCCTTCATTATCAGTTTCGTATACACTTCTGACATACAAACACTCTGATTCATGCTATACTATACAGAGTGTATTGATGTTCAAATTTTGTTGTTTAAATGTTATTGTAGTAGTTTTTGGCTAACAATTATAATTTTGCTGATTTGATGGACTGAATTTGTTTCTGCTTTTGTATTGCAGTACTCAAAAATCATACTGAATCCATCTCACTTGGATCTTCAAAAGGTTATAAACCAAGACAGGAAATGTACATGGGATAAGCTTTTAGCCATTAAAGCCAATTGTGGTATCGAGCTTGTGCTTGATGAGTGTGTTGCAAATCATAACCACATGCGTAGACTTAAAAGGAGTGCAGAGAGCAACTTTAGATCTCAATCTGTTTGTTTTCTTTATGAATTGATCTTCCCATTCATTTGTTTAACTTAATGTTTCTGGTTCATATTATTGGTTTAAACATATATATTGTGTATAATTATCAATTTCATCAATTAGAATAAGTTTTTAATTAGGTAACTTTTAATTGTACATAATATGTAAATTTCTATCTATGATGTAACGACTTTTTAAGTTTTGTTGAAAGTTTATAATCATGTCATCATATTTTCTACAAGATTTGGAACAAATTTGATGAAAAAATGCATATGAAATGTGTTTATTAAAGTTGCACACCAGGTGTTTGATAAAATGTCTGAATAAGATTTTAAAGTTGTGATGCACTAATTTTTAGTATACGAGCTTAATATTGAATTATATGACATTTGAGGGCATCTGTGTGTATATTTGACATCGAATTACAAGTTAGGGCATCAGTTGTATTAGTGCATCTGTATTTATGGTTCTTTGGAAATACTTGACATCTATTTGTATGTTTAGTGCATTCTTGGAAACACTTGGGCATCTATTTGTATATTTAGTGCATCGATGGACATATTAGGGTACCAATAAGTATGATTCTTGCATCATTGAACATCTTAGATCATCGGTGAGTATGATTGCATTAGTGAGTAAGATTAGTGCATCATCGGACATATTAAGGTATTAGTGTGTATGTTTAGTGCATCGTTGGACATAGTAGGGCATCCATTTGTATGTTTAGTACATATTTGGAAATACTTGACATATACTTGTATGTTTAGTGCGTCTATGAACATATTAGGGCATCGGTGAGTATGATTAGTGTATCGTCAAAGATATTAAGGCATCTGTATTTTATAGTGGGGTTTATAGACATATAGGTTACCCAACTTTCCAACTTTATTCGCCTAAGTTACCAAACCTTTTTGTGTGCATTCGAGTTCTTGAACTTCTAAAACTCCTTTTGGGTCCTTGAATTTCTAAAACGCTACATTTAGGTTACTTAACTTACCTAAAAAATGCATTTGGGTTACTTTGATTACTTTGAAAAAATAGAGGTTGAATGCTTAACTAAAGTTCGATAACCTAAGTGAACAAAATGAAAGTTTGGTAACTTAGCGAATAAAGTTGGGTAACCTATCTCTATAAACCCTTTCATAGTGTATTCGTTTGTATGTTTAGTGCATCGGTTGTCATAGTAGGGTATCCATTTGTATGTTTAGTGCGTCATTAGAAATACTTGGGCATCTATTTGTATTCTTGGTGAAATTCCTCTTGATGCGTCTGAATATGTTCTGAAAGAGTTTGGTGAATCTATTGGAGAAGTCACCGAGGTAACCTTCTCTCTCTCTCTCTCTCTCTCTCTCTCTCTCTCTCTTTATTTTATAGAAAATTATGTTGCTATATATGTATTTTAATGTTATTTAACGTGCAATAGGCCCAGATAATGAAAGGTAAAGACTTAAGTGAGAATAAAGGCTATGCTTTTGTGCCTTCGGGTTTCAAGATTTGGTTGCTATTATCGCGATAAGAAAACTTAACAATAATAGAGAGTTAAAGGTATTGCAATAGTTTTAAATCTTTATAGAGTTATAAAAGTTGTGGTTTCGATAGGCGCCTCGACAACTATATTGACATATGGATCTTATGGTCTTGGCGTGAGTTTCTATTTATGTTACTTATTTTTCATTTTGGTTGTAGCAAGATTTAACTGGCTCTAATTTTTCTTTAAAACACGTGTAGGTATATAATGCGAGAATCGACATTGATGCTTTTTGTGTTGGCACGTGGTTCGCCATTTTGTGATGACTTGTCATCTCATCTGTTTAATTCATTTATTGGCATACACTTAGGAAAGAAACACGAAATGCAACATTCTAATAACAATTATTATTTTACGTTATGCAAGAGGATTTTTCATAGGGCTACACAACATGCTTGCAAATTGTGTAGAGGTGTCGGGTATACATTGTGTTAAGGACGCAAAGGTTCCATTGATGAGATTTAAATTTGAATGGATTTCAATCAACTTGCCTTATGCTCGACTTCAAGTTACAAGCTGTTCTTGAGGTATCTTGACATGTTTTCTCTTTTAATTACGTTATTAAAAGGGAGTTGGATACTAAGACTATAATGCTACATTATAGTCTTTAACAATGGGCATTGGTAGGTAGCGTCAAGGCGCCAAAGGGTAATATCTTATTGCATCATGTTATACATTAGTGCACCAACATTATACGTTACAATTGTTTAATATTTCATAAGGATTATCCAGCGATGTAGTAAACATTGGGGTGTTTGGCAATATAATAATTTCTATACAATTTTAGTGCATCTGTATAAGAAAAAAAGGCATATGTATGAAATATTGCATGATGATTACTAACCAGTGTTTGGCAATATACTACATTGTGTGCATTTTAGGGCATATGTATTAAAAAAATAAGGCATTTGTATGGAATATTACATAATGGCTGTTCAACTCATAATGATTGTTCAACTAATTGAGGTTTTATTTAGAAATATACATTTGACCTGTCCCCATCTGCAACTTCCTGGAATTGATGAATTTAGTGACGAAGATGATTTTTTCAGACGAGAATATGACATTTCTTCTTGGTTGAACGCTGATGATTTGTTACAAGGTGACGACTTTATAGGCATCGAAAGGTAAATGGTTTGAGAGGCTTCTCTGGATGTTTTAGAATTTGCATGAATTTGAAGATAATCATTGCTTAGCTTGTAAATATATTATTTGCCAGTTTTTGTTTAGCTTACTATATCTTAGGAGATGTTGTATTCTTATTTTAGCATCACTCATCAATGCAAAATGGATTACTTGTATTCTGATTGGCAAGTTAAGTTTATAATAAGATTAATTCGTTCATAACATGACTACTTATTTATTTGTATGTTTATTGATATTTTTTGTTCAACTATATTTTTCGGTTGATATTTTTTACTCTCAATCACACAAAAAATATATTCTTTTTAATATACAACTTTATCCCTTCATGTCCATTACGCTCAGTGCATTCTTTTATTATTTATATTAATGGATGTGTTCATTCTCATATACTATTTTAGTACATCTGTTTGAGGCACTTTAGTGCATCTATTTGAGTAACTTTAGTGCATCCGTTTGATGTAATTAGTTCATCCGTTTGTATCATAAAAGTAAAAAAAATGCAATACTTTTAAGTTCATGAAATTGATGAAAAGGCGGCTCCAAACAATGATAAGACAAACACGGTTGACGACCAAGCAAAGATTCAAGTTGACGAGCCTTCAAAGAAAGACTCTACGGAGATATCACCTGTTACATCATCAAATGATAACAACATTCCAAAGCAATGAATGTGATAAAGAAACATATTTATACTAAAACCACAAATATAGAATATGAAACTTTATTATAATGAAATCTTGAATCTGAAGTCAATTCATATTTCAGAACACGATAATAATATATACAAGATCTATACAAATTTTATATCTTCTTTACTATAGGAGTTTACAACACAAGATGTAAATGGTATTAATTACTTATCCTATTACACTTATTCAAAACCAATGCCTTTGCGCTAGTTTCAAAGTGGGATAACTTTGTATGTATGAGCGTTCCATGTTGTAATCATATGAGCGGATATCTCAAAACCCAACAAACTTATGCATCGTTTGATGAACTTAAGTGCATCTGTTTGAATCACTTTAGTGCACCCATTTGGTCAAGTGAATGAATTTCAAACATAAATCAAACGAAGCTCTACCGGATGTGTCTTGATTTGACTTATGATATTCAGACATCAAATCTGCAGTTTAGTACTCGAACGGGCATTTAAAATATTTGCTAATCATCATAAAAAAAGCAAATAAGGTACAACGCAACTACCATAGTCCTTCTGGTGCTTTGTCGTACAAGTGATGTAGATCCTCCATGTTAATTTGTAACTAGAGGAAGATTGGTGGAGATACTATGCACTTCCTCACTCAAATATGATATTGAATTACGCATTCTTTGAAACACCTTTCGGTTGATTAACAAGCACCTTGCAGAGAACAAGTGTGAATAGGAAACCTATTTCAACTAAGTCAAGATCTAATTTAAATAAGTTGTTGAAAAAAGGTCAAATTTGTCAAAGAATGTTATTCCATATCATGTGTCCTTATTTGACTTCTGCTACTCAGACAAACAACTTTCAACTTTCCACTTGAAACTTGTAACCTAACGTCGTAGCACATGGTATGCTGATGTGGTGATACATACAGTAGCAACAAACCTGATGTCCACACAATTGTCTTAGCGAGTGTGTTCATCCAAATCTAAAATCCTCTTGCCTAAATTAATTAAGGCATCCAGTGTAACTAGAATTTATTCACAAGAATTAGGACATCACAATGTAAAATTAGTGCATCGTAGTTATAAAATCCCATTCAGATATTTTATCAAACACTTGGTGTGCAGTCTTTTGTAAACATGTTTTCCATGTATTTACTTCTCAATTTCGTTTCAAAATAACTATTATATATAATGAATGATGTCAATAAACTCTGAAAATTGTTACATTTATAAACAAAGATAGTGTTTAACGAATCAAATTGCATAAAAAAAACCTAACTCAATATGAACAACAATTCATTCTGATAAAACAACAACAGTCAATATATAAGCTTTATAATCGATTTTAAGTAGCAAAAATAAAAAATCTATAATTAAGTTCAGTTGCATACCTTAATTTGATCTTCGATTTGATAAATTATGATGAAATGATATTGAATCGATAACACGATTGAATCGATATACGAAATCGATTACATACCTTATTGAATCGATAACACGATATGACTTTGTGATGAGATGATTTCGTGAATCTTCATGGTCGTGATTTTGTGAACTTCGTGAATCGGAACTAAGAGAAAAAAAGTTCGGTCGTGGATCTAGAGAAAGAAGAAAAATAAAAATGAAAAAATTAGGCATTATATATAAAAGGAGCGAATTTACAAAACATACCCTTAAGAATTAAGGAAAATACAATAAGGTCCCAGTAGTTTGGTATGAAAAATGGGTGGGGAGGAGGGATGATCTAATAATTGAGATCACTTCTCTCACTTTTCCACCAAGATCAACATTTAAAACAATCAATATATATATATATATATATATATATATATATATATATATATAATCAATTATGCAAAGGATATCAGTTTAGTTTAAGTGTGTTCATAGTATTAGTTTCAGAAGTGATAGCGAGCAGTTTAAAGTCAAAATTTCACAACATGTGGGGACACTAATTCTTAGTTACCGGGTTAAAACCGGTTACCCAAAAAAAAGTTCCATGTTAATAAAAAAGTTCATTCTTATTGTAAATAATACCTAAAATAGTCAGCTTTAGGGAGCTATGATTGTCTGCTGTTATAATGAGTTGGATTTTCTTGGTATAAGCAATTTCAAATTTGGTTGGTTTACTTCAGTTTCACATTGATTTATATGTGCTAAATAGAAAAGCATGTTTTTTGTGACATGTGACTATGTGAGGTTAGTCTTTTTTTTAGGTTAACCACAAAAAAGGTATCAAGCAAAAGGTTAGTTTTAAATAAAATTTTATCAAGTAATTACACAATTTGTGATTGTTGATCTTGATTTTAAAAAGTTCGTGAATTTAAAGGGGTTTTAGTTTGACTACAGATTGTTTATATGGGTGATTAAAAAATTATCAATGCAGGTTGGGAATGAATATGGATATGTAGATAAGGCATACCGAGGTGCCGGCCATAGCTACTGTTTGGAAAAATGGTTTTACAGAGTGAACTTTTACAAATTTTTTTGTAGGTCTTATAGCGAACGTTTTTAGTTTGGTATCGTGAGTTTTTTTTTGTTTGCGAATGGTGAAATAGGCAACAGTTCAAATCTTACTTTTTATTGCTCTTATCGTCTCAGTGTACACATGTGTTTTTGAGTGTGCATATGTGTTTTTAAAATTGTGAATTTGAAAACCTTCTATGCATATGTGTTTTTACAGTTTCATGAACTTGTTTCTTTTGTTTAATTTCAGTTGTTAGGAAAGGATTGTGCATATATGTTTTGTTAGTTGTTATGATTAAATAATTCCTCTATTATTTGTTTGTGATTACAGGTTCGAGTATAATGAGCAATATGAAGAATGCACATACGTATATATAAGGGCATATGGATGAACTCAATGCACATATGCATACAAAGAGATCGAGAGTGGCCAATGAGGGAAAACACATGTGCACAAGGATTAAAATACATGTGTAGATTTCATGGGTTTTTGAACAAGACGAGGAATACGTGCGCACGCCTAAAAGATGAACCAACTAATAAAGACATTGTATTATGCATATGTGCACGCTTCATATATTTGTAATAAAACATATTTATGTAATATTTTTTAATAAAGTTTTGTTGTTTATATAAAATTGCATAAATGTATTGATAAAATTTTGTTGTTTGTATACATACTTATGTAATATTTTTTATACATACATGTGCAAATACAAAACACCTATGCATAAACGGAAAATACAATTATCACATAATGCAAAACACATGTACACACAATGTAAAAAAAAAAAAAAAATCCTAAAATCACGGGAACTAAAAAAACGATTTTTGTAAAAAAAAAAAAAAAAAAAAAAATCAAATATAAAAAAAAAGTAATTTTACCATTATACCCTTTTGAATTAAATATTAAAAATTAATATAAGAAAAAATTTGATCGGTTGATGCTGGTTCTCGCAGTTCTCGCATTTTTCTTGATTCTGAATATAACTCTTCCCTATATATATATAGATCCATCCATCGGATACTTCCTCGGCTGTCCTCTCTTCCGCTTTACCACACCACTGCTGCCATATCCTACCGCCGGACCCGATCCTGTTAAAGCATAGTTATGTTCTGGTCCGGTAGGGTTGGTGTAACCAAGCGCGTGTTGTGTAAACGTCGTTGTGATTGAAAAATCATTAATACCCTTTATGCTTTTTGGAGGCTTTGGGAGGGAGGATTAGGGTTATGTTTTACTGGTGCAGGAGACAGATCTGGGAAGAAGTTAGAAAAGTTAGATCTGAGTATAATACGGTTTAAAATCAATTACTAGTAATTTGTAGTACCCATAATATCCTTTATGCTTTTTATTTAATTGAAAAAGACTACCTCATCTTTTGTTTAATTACAATTTTGGCACCTTTAATTTTGACCTTTGATCAATTCTCTCAATGGCCAGATTGATTTATATGGTTCTGTAAAGTTCTGTACAAAATAATGGTTCTGCGTTGAACACTACACTATATATATAATATATATATATATATATATATAGATATATATATATATATATATATATCTTATATATATATATATATCTATATATATATATATATAGTATGATCAATGAGAAGAAAATAAAAATAAGAAGGGTAAGAAGAAACCACAACCACACATTTCAGATGCACCTACAAAAATAGATGCATCTCCCCTTAAAAATCTCCCCCTTATTTGAAATGTGTGGCTAGAAATCCTTCTTATTCTTCTCATTTTAGTTTTTCTTCTTATTGGATCCATTCCATATATATTATATATATATATATAGGGTAGGGTTAAAATGAAAAGTTTCTTATAATGAAAGAATGTGAAGACATGTGGAGGTGACATGTGTCACCTTTGCCACATCACCATGCCATGTGTCACCCCCCACCCCACCCACCCTCCCCCCCCGGAAAAAAAAATTTTCCCGCCAAAAAAAATTTTTTTTTGGGCAAATTTTTTTTTCCCGCCAAAATTTATTAGTGCATTACAGTTATAAAAATATGCATCACAATCATAATTGTGATGCAGTAATTTATAACCTTAATGCATTAAAATCATGATTACGATGCAGTAATTTATAACCGTGATGCAGTAACTTATAACCTTAATGCACTAATAAGTTTTGGTGGTGCATCTTTATTATAAGTTACTGCATCATTTCACAAAAGGTGTAGATTGGCGGGAACACCCTGACCCGGTGCCTTTTGGCACCAGCCATTGTCCACCCCACAAGGAATAGCTCCGACAACTCTCCTGACCTAGTGGGGCACCAACTGGAGTGAGCACGAGCCAAGACTCGGACCCCTGAGCTCTTATTCCACAAAGTCTCTCCAGTGTGCCCATAGGTTTTGCGGAGGTGGGTACCTATATGAAGCAAATGCCAAGGATGAGACTTGAACTTGGGTCAATTGACTCAAGCACAAGTGCTCCAACCATTGGACTAATGCTCCATTGGTAAGTTACTGCATCATAGTTAATAGTTCAGTGCATCAACTATGATGCACTAAAATCAAGGTTATAACCTTAATGCACTAAAATCATGATTGTGATGCAGTAACTTTATAACTGTAATGCAGTAATTTATAACCTTAATGCACTAAAATCATAATTGTGACGCAGTAACTTATAACCTTAATGCACTAATAAGTTTTGGTGCATCTTTATTATAAGGAACTGCATCATACTTAATAGTTAAGTGCATCAACTATGATGCACTAAAATCAAGGTTATAACATTAATGCACTAAAATCATGATTGTGATGCAGTAAATTTATAACTGTGATGCAGTAATTTATAACCTTGATGCACTAAATTCATAATTGTGATGCAGTAAAAAAATTTGGCGGGAAAATTTTTTTTTTGTGCCTAAAAAAAAAATTTTTTTTGGCAGGAATTTTTTTTTTTCGGGGGGGGGGGGGGGGGGGGGCGGTGGGGGCGGTGGGGTATGGTGATGTGGCATGATGATGTGTGATTGGTCCCAAACGGTCAACCCAAATTAACCAGGTGAATGGTCAACAAGAGTCAATCACTTGAGAACGCAATGCAATTATCCAGGAGAGTTTAGTGTTTCCCTGGGTCGTTAAGTCCCAACGAGGTGTATAAACTGTAATACAACGAATATGTGATCGGGTGAATATTGAACAGGAAAGGGGTTATGATTGATTACACTAAGGAAATTAAATCTAAAAAGACTTTGAAGTCATTTTAATTCTATATTTAAAATCGTTAGATAAAAAATCAATTACATCCTACGAGTGCAAAACTAATTTTCCTACATTCTAAATGACTAAAACTAATTTTAGAAAAAAGCCAGGTATTTTTTTGACTTTTATTTTATTTATTATGAATTAAAAACGATTTTAATCTAATTAAATGATTAAAAAAAAATACTAAACAATTTTAGAAAAATCTGAAAAATTCACTAAAAATACTTTGAGTTAAACTAATTTTAAGAAAAATAAAAAAAGGTACACTGCTTTTGTATATCAGCACTTAAAAATCAAATAAGCTATTAAGGGAAAACTGCCTAATGCTAGTTAAATAATTAACTAAGGTAAATTTAAACAAGAAACTACTCTAGCACTGATGGTAAGGTGGGGGCTCTGTGCCTGGTGTTGTGCGTGGGATAGCATGAGGTCAGGGGGTCGAATCCAGCTTCTGTCATCTTTTGGCACTTTTTGTTTGTTTGTTTGTTTGTTTTTTTTGCAAATCAAACAAAGGAGCAAAATAACATTTGTTTTTACAAAAACTAAAGTTACAAAACTGCAAAATTACCTGATAATCAGCAGTAAGAAACAGAATCTAAAAAAAAAATGCTAAGGGCTTGTTTGGGACAGTGGCTACCTAAGGGATTTAAGGCTACAAAAAGCTTGAAAGAAAACTAAAACTAATAAGCTACCTACTAAAGGTATAAAAGGGAGTTGAAAGAAGCATGAAACAAGAATGAAAAAGCTAATAAGCAATAAAAGAAAAGGCTAACTGATGCAGTCACAGAACCCAATCCAAACACCCCTATAAGCAATAATAAGCACAAATTAAGCTGGATAATCAATTGAATAACCACCCATCAAACAGAAATAAGCTAACTAGCATACAACTAAACTTAAATAAGCTGAAAAGCAACTCAATGTATGGGGGAAAAGCAGTGGGCAATAATGAACTAAACTAGGGAGCCTTAAGCTAAACAAAATGGAAATAAGCAAGAATAAGAGTACAAATAAGTACTAATAAGCTAAAATCTAACCTTATCTATTCTAACTAGCCTAAAGATAACAATAAATACCTTGAATAAGCTGGAGAGGTAAGCCTAATAAGCACAAAAATAAGGAAAACTTGCTGCTGTTGGGTTGCAGCAGTAACAGGCCACAAGGGGGTATTTTTGAGCTTATTCTGAATAAGCTACAGGGTGAACAAGCCCTTGAGCTCCTGGGAACCTGAAGCTCACCCACCTACCTGAAATTTGCCCCTATGGCTGCTGTAACAGCGACTGCAGGACAGAAGCAGATTTAAAAAGAAAGTAACACCACCAAAGATCTTTTGACAACTTGTGATTAACACTTGACCAATTAACTTAAAAAAAACAATTCCACTGATCCTAGAATCAAAGTGGGTCAAGATGTAAACTTTGACCCAATAACAATTCAAATTCAAACACCCCACTTAGGGGCAGAAATGAGTTTAAGATGTAAAACCAAACTGATTTGCCTTGATAAATTCAAAGTTAATTTAAACAACCTTAACAAGTAAATTTGGAACACAAGCAATGGAATTTAACAAAATTAAAACTGCATAAATTAAAAGTGCACTGGAATAAAAAAGTAACTTGCATTTAAAATTAAAATTACAGGGAATGTAAATTGACAGGAAGATTAAATTGGGACTAGAACAATAATTTCTAGACTAGTCTTTCACACTAACACAAATCTGCTATATATACAAAAAAAAAAATGGAAAAAAGTCTTCTGGCTTCTTTGTCTTTTCCGTTTTTTTGTGAGGTGAAAGTGAGCTGGGAGACAAGCGTGCCAGGGGATGGGTGAAGTTGGTTTCTGGGTTTTTGGATATAATTTTGAGTTATCAGGGAAAGGTGGGATGGTGGGTAAAGCATTAAATGCTTAGTGGTTGTACAAGAGGAGGGGGTTCACGGTTTTGACAGGGGGTTCAAGGGTGAGTTTGGTTTTGTAGTGTAATACAGCCCAAGGACTAAATGTGTACAAGCTGAAATTCCAGGGACCTGTTTTGCCATCATTCCAAACTTTCTTCTAGGGACCAATCCTGCCAATAAACAATAACACAAGGACCAAAGTTGTATTTTTTTTCTATTTTAAAACTTATAAGGACCATTTGTGTCATTTTTGGATTCTTAGGGGTAAAAGTTGCCAGTTTTGTGTAAACTTTCATCCAGGGACTATAGTAAATATATTTGAGTTCCCAAGGACTAAAGTTGACTTTTTATTCATTTTACACATTTAGGGACTAGTTTTGCCATTTTGTGAAACTCCAGGGACTGAAAATGACAATTTTGTGAACTTTGATCATTTTTTACTTGTTTTCAATCTTTTTGTACCTGATTCATATAAAACACATTTTCATGATATTTGTAACATTTATATAGTCATTTGTGTGTTTTTGGCTGTTTTTGTGGGTTTAAATAATATAAAATATATGTGTATTTAGACACATATCAAATCCCCCACACTAAACTATTGCTAGTCCCTAGCAATCTTTTATGAAAAATTTAATGGATTTAAGTCTCTTTACCAAAAGCCATTACTTCTGGAGTAGCCAATTGTTTCAGTTCAAATAAGAACCTTGGTACAATGATAACCAAATGATTTTGAGCAAATCACCAGCTTTCAACGGTTTTGATTTGTCTTTACCAGAAGCCGTTTGCTTCTGGACTAGCCAACTCTTAGATAAAATATATTTGGTGAGCTGATTACCAATTATGGGTTTCCAACTGCCTTTACCACAAGCCATAAACTTGCGGGCTAGCCAACTCTTTACTAATTAAAGATATGGTGAGCTGAACACCATACAATTTTGGTCAAATTGCAAGCCGTCAACGGATTTGAGATATCTTTACCAAGAGCCGTTTGCTCCTGGATTAGCCAATCCTTTTGTTTATTAGACATGGCGGACTGATAACCGTAAGCTGATTAAGTGCAAAACACTTACTCCAAAAAAAATTTTGGCCAAAAATGGGGGAATTGGGTGGTATAATTACATGATAAAATTCGTGAGAATTCCCCCCCCCACACTAGAAATGAATATTGCCCTCAATATTCAAAGTACCGGCTGTTATGCCGAAACTTAAAACGTAAAAGGGAAATAATACGGCCATTATTTTTGAATTTTAATATATATATTATATATATATATATATATATATATATATTATATATATATATATATTAATATATAATATTTTTTTTTTTTTTATGTTAGAAAACTTATTACAACAGCGGGGCGCACTCCCCCACACTAGGGTGGTACACACGGGTGAAAACCCATGTTTAACTACTGTTTTTGATTACCGAGTCGCTAGCTTGACTCGACCCCGTATTCAATTGTTCTTGGGGAAGCAGAGTGAAAGAACAATCTCCATCGGACTTTCATTCAAGATGTTTGTACAAACATTTGAAGCACGTGAAAGTTCCACACCGATGAGATATACATAGAACCGGCTCACAAATAATAAATGAAAATGCCGGGTCAAAGATAGTGTCCTCATTCCCGAAGGAGTGAAGATGAGAGAAATCACAAGATATTTGAGGAAAGGAAGAAAGATTTTTATAACAATCAAGATCCATCTTCATCCTCAAATGTAACATATCGGGAGGAAGGGTGAGGGTAGTATCATCATAAGCAAACTCTTATGATAGAGTACACCTTCCTCCGAGCCAATATCATCCTCAAGATCAAAATAGAAATGATCATGTTCCAGGGATATGTCATGAGAGAGTTCACCGGAGAACTCTTCATGAAGAGAATCATTCACATGAAGTGAATTTGTGAACTCTTGTTCCATTGTGGGCTCATCACTATCCTCGTCAAAGATTGGATTGTTAGAAATCCAAGTGAATTCAGATTCGAATTCAAATAGAGGATTGGTGAAAGTAGCTTTGAATGTTTCGGGAACAAAGTGATCAATATTCTCTATTGGACTGTTAGGGTGAGAAGTGAGTGAACGATCATTATAAAGGAGACTTTCAATTTCTCCTAGGTCGGCTTCGAAATCAAAGATATCATCATCACTTTTCGATGAAAGTGGATTGATGTGAGCGAGTTCATCGGTGAACTCCTCAAGAAGAGGATCAGACTGTGGGAGTGATGCCTCAACATACTCGATGTTTCCATAGGAAGCACAATCGTCGCTAAGATCAGAGAAAGTTTCAAAATGATCTTTTGAACACTCAAGAGGGGAAGGGATATCACACATATGATCAGAAGTTCCCTGTGACTCTCTCGGGATTGGGACAAGGTTCTCAACACTAGACTTTATGAATTCGTCCGATTCCTTTTCAGGACAGTG